>LTAE01013005.1:0-13119 GCA_001647135.1 Pontederia paniculata
GCCTTTCGATCCAACATGAGCAGATGGAACAACAGATGTAAGAGTGATTTGAGGTGCAAATGGAACAAGCTCGACGTGCGCAAAGAAAAGAAATAAATGAAATGTGGAGATTGATGATGGAAGGACAAGCTCCTCCTCTTGAAGATTCCGATGAGGATAATGATATGTAAATTAAATATTTGGAACGAAATATATAGTATATTTTAATTGTTATGAAAACTTTTTTGTAAATTATTATTATTTTTATTTTTATTAAATTTTCTAATGGATTTAATTTCTATTAGAATTTCTGAGGGGCTATAGGGCCCATCAGAAATTCTGACGGGTTTTGAGCCCGTCAGAATTTTTGACTATTTGGCCCGTCTGAATTTCTGATGGGCAAGTTTTTTTTTGACATTTTTTTATCGTTGGAAATTCCGTCAGAAACGCGTTTCTGACGGATTTTTCCTTATTATCCATCAGAAATTCCGTCAAAATTTCCTGATTTTCTTGTAGTGATTCCCATATTTTTTTATAGGACTAATTTTGTTATTATTGATTTGATATTTTAGGAACACGATATTTACTGAAAATTCGTCAGGAAAACAAAAAATATTATACAAAGAAATGAATTGTGTTTTATTAACTAATATTTTATTTAATATATAAATTTTTTTCCTTTATAACAGAAAACCCGCGGGATATAATGAAACATTAATAGTTTATTTGGATATTTCAAAATTTTAAAATATTTAATTATTATATTACAATATTTTGTTGATGAATCTTCTTGTTACACTAACTTTTAACGAATCAAAATATAATATGAGGTGAAAATAAATCCACCGACCAAGGAGGTATAGCAGGTCAGTCCATTGAGGAAGGGATTGACATAGAATAATTATTTGCTTATTTTTTATTTTATCTCAGTATTTTTTATTTTATCTCAGTATTTTTTATTTTATTTTCTATTTTTTGATAATATAAAGTATTTAAAAATACAATCAAATAACTTAAAAATTATCACAAAATATTGCAATATATTAATTTTGTAAAAATGTCTTACTATAGTATTTTAAAATATTTCAAAAGGTTATAAACTTCTCAAAGAAATCTTGGAAATATTACTCTACAGACACAAGTATGAAAATTGAAATCCAAATCTCTTAAGTTCTGCTACAGAACGTAGAGATGGACAGCGTGATGTCTGTGTCGAGCCGTGCCGGCCCAATGGAAATTGAGCATGGTACGACATGGGCCGTATAGTCCGGGCCCGGCACACCCACAGAGGCACGAATTTTTAATTTATTTTTTTTATCTTTTTAATATGACTCCAAAATTTATATATTGTATATATAATATAATATATATTAATATACACTTAGAATTATATACTAATAGTATTATATAATAGATTTTTATTATATTATAATTATATAATATATTATAATTGTATAATAGTGTTACACATATAATATATGTTAAAATTTTAAAATATATCTATACAATAAATCGAAAAAAATATAAAAAATAAGAATGATGACAGTCTCACCTCCCAAATTTATTTAATATATATATATAATAATAGTAAAAGACTTATACTTATATGTTAATAGTATTATATTAATAGAATTTTCGTTATATTATAATTATATAATATATTATAGTTAATATAATATTATTACACTTATAAAATTTATTAAATTATTAAAATATTAACTATACAACAAAATATAAAAATAAAAAATAACAAATAAGAATGATGAACGGACACGACATGACATGGTTAGCACAATCGAAAAAGTGCTAAACCAAGTCAGGTAGTGTTTACGATAGAATACTATAGCAGCACAACATGTTTACGAACATAATTAAGTACTAATTGACTGAGCATGACACAATCACGTAGGAAAATCCATCTCTAATCCTGGGCGGTGGAGAAAGGATTCGGATCCGGAGGCGAAGCTACCGGCGTAGACCCTTCGAGCATCTGCGACACCTTGTGCATGGAAGGCCTCAACGATGGGTCCTCCTGGATGCACCAAATAGCCACCTTCACGAACATATCCACCCTCCCCAAATCGGCCATGGCCTCATTGTCGTCGTCCCACAGCAGAAGCCTCAGGTTCCCGGCTCTGTAGTTGTCGTACGCCCAGTAGATGAGCACCGGCTCCTCGACCTCCTGGTCCGCAGCGTCCGCCACCAAGTTCCTCCTGCAGAACACGAGCTCCAGCAGCATGACGCCGAAGCTGTACACGTCCACCTTGTTGGTGATGGGCATGCTCTTGAACCACTCCGGCGCCACGTAACCTCGCGTCCCCCTGATGCCGGTGGTCGTCCGCGTCTGGTCGGTCCGCAGCAGCTTCGCCAGGCCGAAGTCCGAGATCCGAGGCGCGAAGTTGTCGTCCAGCAGCACGTTCTGGGGCTTTATGTCGCAGTGGATGATCTGACTGACGCACTCGTCGTGCAGGTAGAGCAGCCCTCTGGCGATTCCCAGAGCGATGTGGACGCGCTGGTTCCAACTCGGCCTCATGCCGCCGCCGAACAGGNGTCGCAGTGGATGATCTGACTGACGCACTCGTCGTGCAGGTAGAGCAGCCCTCTGGCGATTCCCAGAGCGATGTGGACGCGCTGGTTCCAACTCGGCCTCATGCCGCCGCCGAACAGGAAGCTCATCAGAGACCCTTTGCACATGTACTCGTACACGAGCAGCCGATGCGTCCCTTCTTCACAAAGGCCGATCAACTTGACCAGATTTTTGTGGTGCGCCTGTCCGATGGACCGCAGCTCGTTCTTGAACTCCTTGTCGCTCTCCTGAAACATCCTGTCCAACTTCTTCACCGCGACGTAGCTTGCCGTGGCGAAACTGGACGGCGGTAGATACCCCTTGTACACTACCCCGGAGGCGCCACTCCCCACTTCTTCGCTGAATCCTTTGGTCGCCTTCTCCAGCTATTTGTAGGTGAAAACTCTCAAGTTGAGGCCCGCCATGATACGTTGTTCCTGTTCAGCAACATTATTGCGGCTTCTCTTTTTGTTAATATACCAAGGCAGCCATGCGATGGTGATCGAAGTTATCAGTACCGAGAAACCCAGAAGCAAGGCCCCGATAAGGATCAATGTGCGTCCATCCTTCTTCGTGACCGTTTCCACTACTTTAACCGGGGGCCCAAGCGAGGAAGCATTACCCTGCACACTGGAGACCTTGATAAACGCAATCCTATCTACGCTGCTCCTCATTCTCCCGTTGGAAAGCGGCATCTTCTTTTTCCAGCATTCCTGGGCGTCAGAACTATAGATGGCCACTGCGCAGAAGCAATCGTCCAAACACTTCTGCTTGCAACTGTCTTGACTGTCCTTAAAGTGCGCATAGTCCGATTTAGGCCAATCCAAGTTCGTGATCGGTGTTAAATCGAAATCGGCAGAGTCATCCTTGTCGCAGCTCTGGGGAATGAAATCAGGCACGCAGCCTTTGTACTTCTTCTGGGGGTCGATGAATTTGTACTGCGGTGGGCAATCGCAGTTGACGAGGCCCAACTGGTTGTCAGACGTCGCCCCGCAGTAGCTGTTGAAGCCGCACACTCCGCTACCAACTTCGTTCGTCAGGACCTGGCAGATGTCAGATGGTACGACGGCAACTGGGTTCCATCTCTGCTCCCATCGTTTTCCATTTCGCAACGTGCCCGCGGCCTTGGGGTAGACGTACTGTCGGAAGACCCCATCGGAGTCCAGCGTCGCCCGTTGGTAGAAGTCCGAGGGGGAATACGTTACAGTCGAGATGATGCTGAGTCGAGTGCCGTTGTTTAGGGAGAAGTATATGCTTCCGGACCGGTCGTAGACGAGCTGCTTTCCGGAACCGTCGCCGGAGGCCCAGTAGGCGTCGTACTCATCTCCAGTGTCAAGATCTAGTGGATAGAGCGCGACGTTGCCGTCCGTCTGAACGTCCAGCTGGAACCGGCCTTCGGAAAAGTCTGTGGCGGTGAGCTGGGACCGGAGACTGGAGTGCGTTGCAAGGACAGCAAGGACCTGTCCCGGGAGGAGGGTGTCAGTAGGATCGCCGAATGATTGCCACAGGAAGTCTTGGGTCCCCAAGGACGAGGAAGAGGTGGCCAGGACGAGGTTTCCGTCGTCGAGGAGCGCGAGGAGGGCGGCGTCGGTTAAGGAGCCGGGGTTCCATAACTCTTTGTTGGTGTGATCCCTGAGGGAGAGCACGCCGTCGGGGGTGAACTGCAAGGTGGAGCCGGCTTGGACCGGGGTATTGCGGTTGGCCGCCCAGATCAGGGTCTTGGGTGAAGTGATGTCGAACCAGACACCAAAGAGGAAGAAGAGGAAGAGCTGCTGGGAAGAGGAAGAGTTAGTTGAATTAACGGGGAAGAAGCCAACGGCGAAGTCACCGGAGGTGGAGAGCAAGGAGCTGGCGGTGGAGCTGAGAGCAGTGATGGTGGTTCCTCTCGTGATGTTGGCGTATGTGTTTCGGGCGCTTGCGGTTGCTGACATGACCAGTGGCGGGAGGAGGAGGAAGAGGAACAGGAAGAGGTGTAGGATGGAAGCCATAGTTGTGAGCTCACTATCTCGAGGAAGAAGAGGAGGAGGGAGGAGGAGATATATGGACGACGAGGAAGTTTTGCACTGTTGAAACACTTGACTTGACTTGACTTGACTTGATTACTCCCGGTTGGCACTACTAATAGAGTGGTTGAGAGGAGAGGAGCTGGGTCGAAGGCCATTAATATTATGGACCCATCTTATCTTAGTGAAGGTGAATACTATAATTAAAAAGTGAAATCAAAATAGTAAAATAATAAGAAATATGTAGATAAATTTTTTGACGTACAACATAAAAGTTTGAATATTAAAAAATTAAATATATGCATGAAATTAATAAACAAAATATTGACTAAGAGGTAAAATAAAATACAATTTAATTTATAATTTTCCAAATTAATAATTTATATCTATTTGAATAAATTCACATAACATATAAGAATAAAATAATATTTAGCAATTTATCCAATAATAAAATAAATAATAAGTTATAGGTTTTTATTCTAATTAAGAAATTATAACACAATAGAATAAACCAGTAACTAAAATAGAACTTATTAAATAAATTTATTTAAAACTAATATGAAATAACAACATATAGTGAAATGAAATTTATTAGAAATACTTTGATAGAAAAATATGAATAAACTAAGAGTGTGTTTGGTTCATACTTTATAATATTGATAGGAATGTTTGAATTTATAAGAATCTATTTCATATTAATCATATTTCTTGAAAAATAGGATTATGACATTTGATTTAGTTCATTTGGTGAAGTTAAAGAAAAAATATATATTTACTTTAAACATAAACATTAATTCAGTAATGTTAGATTAACACAATGGAGAGAATGAGATTCCTATGAATCATATGAATCTTATTCCGACGAGAATGTTATATTGCTAAGTACATTCCTAAATATGACATAATCAAATAAAAGAATCCGGAATTCCTACAAAAATTTCTTGAAATTTTTAAATAATACAATGATTCAAACACACCCTAAGATAGAACATTAGTAGATGAAGTTGTTTTCTAATATAATAAATCAATAAATTATATAATGTACATAATTAAAATTAATATCCGCATAATAAAATATTTAATTTTAATAATAAAAATTACTTTTATTCTTAATTAATCACTTGGACCACATTGCAAACTTCAAGTGAATAACAAATTTGAATTATATGAAACCAAGACTTTTTTTAAAGGAAAATCTTCAAATTCATTAAAATGCAAGGTTCAAAAATGTCATGATACAAGAAAGGATGAGGCCACCGGGTGGTTCCTCCTCCCACAAAAAACCGAAACATGAGAGACGTCAATCATATTCATATTTCTGGATGTATTTAATTTCAAAATGTGCTTCTTCATGGTTGCCCAAATATTCAGAATTATACACGTCACTCTTCATGGGCACTTCCATAGAATGTAAATTAAGATGGTAGAGTCCTATTTGGCAACTGAAATCTGAATTATTTGAATTTCAATGAATAATTTGACTTGATAGATTAATTCTAATTATATTTCGATGAACTAAAATATAATTATTATAGATAGATTTTAATAAGTGCTTGGATAAAAAATAAGAATCGAAAATATAAAATATATTTTTAATATAAATTAAATTAAATTAATTTTAATAATTATAGTAAGTAATATAATATTAATCTCACGAATAAATATTTTCATACATTTTATTCTAAAAAAGTTTGTTTAAAATATTAAAAATTAAAAAATTAATAAAATAATATCATGAATTAATACTTTTTTTATAAAAGAATGTTAAAGACTATTGATTATAATTATTTATAAATAATATAAAATTAATATCATGAATTACTATTTTCATAAAAAATCTGTTAAAAAATATCGATTAAAACTATTTTAAAATAATTAATATAAAATTAATCTCATGATTTAATAATTTAATAATAATAATAATTCCATAAAAACATTTTTTTAAAAGCATACTAATAAATGATTTGTATTATAAATTAAATATAAGGTAATAAAACAATTTTTTACAAAAAAGTTTAAACAATGTAATAAAATAAGTTATAAAACTTATTTTAATCTTACATATAAATAACTAAAATTTTATTATTAAAATATACAAAAATACTAATTATGAAATATAATAGTTAAATAAATTATTATTTATCATTAAAAGTGGAGTAAAGAAAAAAAAAAGTAAAAAAAGAGGTAACAAAAAAAATGTTGATGCTGCTATTGCATCATTGTGGTTCTGGTTCCTAGGAATTAGGAGTCAGAACTTGGTTCACGGGTCACTGACCCCAAGTTCTGGCCTAGGGTTCAAGGTGAGGTTCTACTAGACGTGAGCTCGTTTGGCAGAATTTGGCGGAACATTGACTAGAATATGACCAAATTCTAGCACGGTTTCAATTGTCAAACGGGCTCTTGGTAGCGTTTGGATGGACTAACGGTTCTCTGAGTTTACTTAAATAGATTGATTTGATAGATTAGTTCTAATTGTGTTTGGATGAACTAATGATGTTAAGTTTTAGTGAGCGTTTGGATGAATCTTGTGAAAACTAAAAATATAGAATTATTTTTTAGATAAATAAAATTAAAATATAATATTTAAATAAATGTTAATAATTTAAATTAGAAGGTATTGAGTTAATAATTTAAAATAAATGTTAATAATCTTAATAAATCTTAATAATTTTAATAAACATTAAAATATTAATAATTATTAATAAATATTAATAATTTTATACATTAATAATAAACATTAAAAATCTTCATAAATGTTTGATAAAAGCTAAAATATTAGTAAAAGTTAAAATAAAATTATATTATTGAATTGGTATAAAATTAAAACTAACATTTAAAAATTGATAATTTGAATTAAAACAAAAAGATAATATTAGAACGAAAAAATTAGAATTATAATATTAAGTTAATATAAAATTAAGATTTAATATTAAATGCTAATAATTTAAGTGAAAAAGTAAAGTTAAAATAAATTAAAAAGAAAATGAAACGGGTAGAAAGAATAAAAAAAATAAAATGAAAAAAAAATATCACATCAACATAAAAAAAATTTAAAAAAAGTGGCTTTGAATGGAACCTCTAGATTCTTGTTGCAACTTGGAACCTCGAGCACTAGAATTGGTGTCACGTGATCCCAAATTCTAGTGCTCTGGTTTCACCTCGAGTTTCGTCGAACGGTTCGCATTTGACGAAATTCGCTAGAACCAGGCCCGAGTTCTAGGTCTGATTCTAGTCTCAAACGCAACGTAGATGTCCTCGTTCTCTTCGGCTGCATTTGGAAACGAGAACCTGATTTTTCTCGGGTTCCCAATGAATAGTTGATTTGATAGATTAATTCTAATTGTGTTTGGATGAAATAAAAATATTAAGTTCGACGAATGTTTGGATGAACCGACAAGAACTAAAAAAATAAATTATTTTTTCTAATAAATAAATTAAAAATAAATAAAAATGGTAAAAAAAAAATTTATTTAAAAAAAGGTATTTTAAATATATTAGTAATATGTAAACCTAATTTTATATATACTGTAATTAAATATTTTTTAAACATAAATAAAATTTTATTTTAGAATTATATTATTAGATTAACATAAAAATTTAAATTTAAAATTTAAAGTTAAATGTTGAAATATAATTAAAAGATAAAAGAAAAATAAAAGAAAGCATGAGCTTATTAGTGAGGAAAAAAAAAAGAAAAACAAATTTTAATATTGAAAATTAAAGTTAAAATATAAATCAAAAGTTTATATATACATATATATATATATATATATATATATATATTTGTTAAGCCTAAACTAAAAAAGTAACATGTACGAGAGAGAAAATAAAAAAAGAAAAATATGTTTTAAGAATAAAAATTAGAGTTAATATAATAAATATTTTATCAAAATAATATTAAAAATTAAACATGTATTAAAATAAGAAAGATAATTCATTTATATATATATATATATATTATAATAAAATATTATGGTAAATTTCTTGTCTAAAAATATATTACGTTAAACATAAATGAATAAATAAATTAATAATAAAAAAACAAATTAATAATATATTAAATTAAATAAAAAATCATTAGAATTTATTAAGTCAAATTAAATGTACTTAACTTATAAAAGATAAAATTAAATATAAAAAAAAAATTAGTGAAGATGATTAATTTCAGAAAAAAAAAGTACGGAAGGAGAGAGAAAAGGTCAAATTAATTTCGTCAAACAAAAAAAAGCAATAAAAAGAGTGCAAATTGGAACCAACCGGTTCCTGGTTCCCCAGAATCTAGGGTCACGTGTTCCTAGATTCTGAATATGCGGTTCCCTTTTAAATTATGGCAAACGTCATATTGTTTGTCAGAACCCACCGAAATCAAGCTAGAACTCAAGTCTGATTCCGATTGACAAATCCAGCCTTTGAGACTGCAATGAAACCCCCCACTTTTAGGCCTGTTTGGCTATTGGAACCAAGGCTTTGACAGAACTCAAGCGTGAAGTCCAACGGTTCTTGGCACTTTTTTTTTGCCGCAGTTTTTTTTTTCATGCGGCACCTTTTTTTTTGCCGCAACTTTTTTTCGCCGCAAGTTTTTTTGGCCGCAAGTTTTTTTTTTTGCATTCTTTTTTGCCACATCTTTTTTTTTCTCTCTTTGCTTATGAAGTTTTTATTTATTTTTTAATTATGTTTTCTTATTATATTCTCTCAATTTTTTATTTCTTTTTCTTTTAATTTACATTCCATCTTTATTTTTTATTTTTTTTGTTTACTCTATCATTAGCTTATAATTTTTTATTCTTTAATGTATATTTCAAATGATTAATTTAATTATTAACATTTGGTTTTAAATGTTAAAATTTTAATTTTATGCTAATTATTTTAGTGTAAAATTAACAAAAAAAATTAAATATTATATTCTAATTTTATACTACTTAATAATATAATTCTAAAATTATTTTTTAATTTAAATTTAATAAAATATTTTATAATATATTATATTTAATCTTATTTATAAAATTTTATCTTATTATAAGATTATTAGAAATAATTTTTATATATCAAACTACTTTTAATATTTTTATTTATAATTAATTTATTTATCTAAATAATTAATTTTATTTTTCGGTTCTCATACGATTCTTTCAAACACTCGTGAAATTTAGCATTTTTAATTCATCCAAACACCATTAGAAATAATCTATCAAATTAAACTATTCACTAGAACTCGAAGAACCTCCAGTTCTACTTTCCAAATAACACCTTGCTGTCGAGACCACTCATAAATATGCTTATGAAGTGTGACTCCCATAACAAAGCTATCATTTCTATTATGAGATAGCCTGGACCTATCTTCTCTCTTGATGAAAGAAAAAAATATGTATGTTGTGCGCATTTTATTTAACTTATTTTTCATAGTTCTCATTAATTTCATATATTTTAGGGTTATTATATTTATTTTTTTATGTTGAGTTAAAAACTATTCAGTATAGACAATGCGAAGTTGAAACGGATGGAGCAAGTCAAGTCTAGAACAATCGAAACTAGTAAATAGCGGAGAACAAGCACGAACGATATGTATTCTTTCATTAGGAAATATATTTCTTCAATAAATTCGACAAGTATAAATATTATACAGAACGTCAATTGTGTTCATTTTCGAAACAATCCATGTTCATTTATCTTGTTCAACCTTATTCAAATTCAAACCAATTGCTATCTAGACCGTGTTGTTTCTCCAACATGGACTCTGTGACAATTTTGGCTATCAAGGTTGATATTCCTTACTTGTTCATCAATAACAATCATGCCGTTCGATGAAGGGTTTTTCTAAGGTCGAGATTACTATAATAGGCTGCAACAACAATCCTAAAATGGATCATCTCTCTCTTGCAATTTTCTCAAGTTTTTGTCTCAGCCGTTTACGAGAGAGAGTTTAGATTTCATTTGCAAAAGTCATAAGCCCGATGAGTTTTGTTGTTCTACTTGGAAGAATTTGCATTATTTATTTTTTAGATAATAACTAATATTTGTTTACTTTATTCTACATGTCATATATGGTAGAATAATTCTCAATTAAGAGGAAAGACTTGTTGAATCACGTTTTTCTCTTGAAGAAATTCTTTCTTTCTAGATTTTACCAACTTGCATATGTCTGGTTATTTTTTAATGATTGAGTCTATTGGTTAACATTAATCAAAGGACATTGTTAATGATAATCATCTGTTGTGACACTAACACATGTCACATTTGGTTGAATGTGGGTTGTGTTTTACATCTACCTGATATGCGCTTGCGTTGGACATAGTCCACGACTAGGGTTGTGTTATCTGATGCAAGCAAAAATATACATGTTGCACACATCTCATTTAGGTCATTTTTCATAATTTTACATTAAATCATGCATCATTTTCCATAGTTTTCTTTATATTTTATTAATAAGTTAGAAACTACCCAAGTGTACCTTTTGGTGAATTTTCAGAGAAAAAAGTATCAAAATTATGGTGAAGAAAAGATTAAACATCAACCAGAAGATAAGTACAAAAGAGACCAAGCAACGTGGGCCGTGTCATTTATGAAAACAAGCCGTGTTGGGAAAGTGATGGCAACACATCTCGCAAAGCTCAAATGGACAATGTGGATTCCATAAATGGTCCATGTTTAGTCCGTATTCAAGTCAATCGTGTTTAAATCCGTGTTGTATTGAAAACAGATTTGATCGACAAATCCCAAGCCATCATTGTCATCATCTGAAGCCAACATGAGCCATGTCCGAAGTCGTGATCATATCAAACTAAATAATTGTCAACGTGTTGCAATGCAATGTGAACTGCCTCATCTCACATCAAGGGCGGTTCATATGATCCGAAGGTTGAAATCAACTACTTGATGATCTAGATTTATTTTCAGCCATCCAATTCAAGGCATCTCCTCATATTTTCCCTTATAAATAGATCCTATTGCAGCCACAACATCCAGAGATCTCCTCGTATTCTTGTGCAAAAATTCTGAAGTGTTGTCAAACTATCTTTGGAGGAGAAGCTTGTGATCCTTCCTGAAGATCAAAAGATGATGAAGCTCTGCCGAGATGGCGACCAAAGAGTCCTTATAGAAAATCATCTTCAAGAGAATATTGTTCAAGATAATTCAATATGTCAAGACAAGGGCAAAACTAAACTTGTTGAACCAGATGAAAAGAGGTTAGAGATGGTTGGTAGTATATTCGTTCGCGCTTGGTGAGTCTTATCAGGATGGGCATTCACAATCACATCCGTTAACCCTGGTGAGATTTTTCTTAGTTGAAAATTTTCATAATTTTCATTAATTAGTTCTTTTATTTTAATTTCTTGAGTGTAAGAGTCAATCCAATAGCGAAGTCGAGTTTCTAGTCTAGAAAATGGTCTGCGTCCCATTCAAACATGGGTTGTGTTCCGCACCATTATAATCATCGAAGTCTTCATCGTTTATTGTGCAAAAACGAGCTGCATCACCTTCAACCATTATTTCTAAAACATTTACAGCATGTGGACCGTGTCAAGAACTAAAACAGACTGCGGTAGGCATTTAATGTGTTAATGGAGCTATCCACTAAATTCGTCAACTCCTCGTAAGCCACACCATGCTTTGAAATTCGCATGTACGTGTGCCATTTTGGATTTCTGAGATCCTTGCGCCACAATTTTCTCGATTCTCGCATCTAACCGCCACCTACAATTATTTATGCAGGAAAGACAACTACAAAACCCATAATACACACCTCCCGCTTCATCTTCACTTCCCTCTATCTTAACTAATTGAACATCAACAGCACACCCCTCGACCCACATATACTTGTCTTCTCATACGCCAGTCTCTCCCCTCCGCAATGCTGGCAATCTTTCATTCCATCAGACGCCACAAGATTCTAAAAGTATGGTCCGCGTCCAATAGAACACGGACAATGTTTTTTCGACCCAAGAAATCACCATTTTGACGGACGCGCCCCTGATGCGAGCAAAAATATACATGTTGCACGCATCTATTTCATGTCATTTTTAGGCATTTAGTATATGTTTATTAATCATTTTAGTATATTATTCTTTATATTTTACCTATGAGTCAAAAACTACCCATATGTTCTCTCTTGTGTGATTTTCAGATAAAAGAAGGTCAAAACTCCACAGAATCCGGAGTAAACAACATATAGCCAAAGCTTTACGGAAATTTAGTGCCAACTCGGGCCGTTTTGTTCCAAAACGGTCCGTGTCAGCCCAGTCAACATTAACATGAAATTTCTACTATCAACTCGGACCATGTTCAACAACTCAGACCATTTTCGGCATGCCACGTCAGCTCATTGCCACGCCGGTGTCCACGTCAAAACGGAGAATTTAGCCACTCAGAAGACGCCACGTGTCATCGCTGACGTCAATACCAGCCGTGTCAAAGTCGTGTGCGAATCAAATTCTACAACTCGCTAACTCGGGCCGTTTTGGTACAAAACGGACCGTGTTGTCACCTATCAAAGACGGTCCGACCAATCGGACGATTCCTGAAGACTCCTTCTCCTCTAAGTTAATCTTAACCGTACGATTCAGAGTCTTCATG
>LTAE01013006.1:0-13118 GCA_001647135.1 Pontederia paniculata
TACCAATGTCATTCTATTCTTTTATCTTTCTTCATTTCAATCAATCATTTCAATCGATCATTTCCTATCATTTACTTTCAATCAATCAATTTCTAATTATTAGTACATGAAGATTCCAACGATCCGAGGCTAATATGGCTAGCTAGGCCAAGGGTCAACCCGAGACCCATCAATAATAATTAAACTCAGAGAGAGCACCAATAACCCTCAAGTGATTAAAGTCTACTCTCTCTATCAATAACCAAGGACATCAATAACCCTTATAGGATTAAAGTCTGATCTTATTCAATAACTCAGAACACCGATAACCCTTATAGGATTAAAACATGTTCTCAATAATAATTGGGAAAACACAAGTAACCCTTGTAGGATTAAAGCTTGTTCTCCAAGTCCGCCGGGGCCTTTTTCTTCATGCATTAATTCAATCACAATCATTTCAGCTTTTAAATCCTATCTTGAGCTATGTTATCGTTTAAAGACACCTAAACCTACATCGTTCATTAATTCATGTTCAATCAATCAATACAATCACATCATCATGAAGTTTTGGACATTATTAGAACCTAGTAACAGTGGTCACGGCCAGTGATAGGTCCGTCACGGCCCGTGACTGTCATGTCATGGCCCGTGAAGATGGTCACGGTCGTGACCGAAATGCACACTTTTTTCCACATCGTCATGGCCCGTGACGAAGTTGTCACGGCCGTGACCGAACAGGGGCAGTTTATGGTCACAGCTTGCGACCGCCTCCGTGATCGGACTCCCCGTGGGTCGATTGGGTTATTTTTACCATCACGGGCCATGACAAACTTGTCACGGCCATGATCCAATAGTCAGTTTCATGGTCGGCTCTGCGTCCGTGCGTTTGCGGGACCTTCCCGACTCGACAACATGGCCCGTGACGGTCGTCACGGCCGTGCCTGGGTTACTTTCCATTGTCACGACCCATGACCAGATGGTCACGGTCGTGACGGGAAAATTCTGGGCGAACGCCGCAACGGAACGCCCTCGACTGTCGCCGTCACAGCCCGTGACATATCCGTCACGGCCGTGACGGAAATTTCCTGGGCGATTTTTGCCTCGTTTCTTCTCTAACTAATTCTGAGATTCTTTCTTTTTAACATATTATTATATGGAGATCAATAGCCTACGTTTTCTACATTTTTTGGCTTTAAAATCTACATCATATGCATCATATATCCATATAAAGATCTATTTCTAATCAATCCAAGAGAAAATTCTTCCTAGGGCATAAACATCATATATTCATCATGGATAATAAAAATCAGAATCTCAAGGCATATTATTATCATCTAAAATTCGTCGTAATATCATAATAAAACCTAACATGCATTGATCTAACATGAAAATTCATTCTAAAGGGATCTGTTATGTTATCTACCTAAAGTCTTAATTATGATCATAATTGCATACATTGCAATTATCTTCTATATGTCTCACGCCTTGGATTATCTCTCTCGTTCCGTGTGTTGTCCTCTGAGTCACCTCCTCCTGACACCAATCCCGAGGTTGAAGTTTGAGAAAATAAAAGAGAGAAGAGAAGAGAGGGGAGAGATCTCACCTGACGGCTAGAGCAGAATTTTAGACTTAGGGGGATTATTTTCTTGTGGTTAGGGGTTTATATAGGTGAGGGATTAGAATTTTAGTGGACTTTTAATTGTACTCAATCTCTTATTTAACCATTTTTTAATCTAGGTCGTCCATCTATTATGATGGGGATTTGGGGTATTGCATGCCTTACCTTTTCTTTTAAATTGAAGTCGTCATGAGAGAACAATTGTGAATCATGAGAACCAGCAGAGCAGCAGTCATGAAGAACAGCCATGAAATGTGAAGAACAACCACGAATCACGAAGAAATTGTGCAAGTGAGAACAAGTTAGAACAAGAGAATTATAGCTTATGTTGGGAAAAGGCATGTGTTATTAATTTCACTTCTTGATTAATGGATGTGATTGAGATATGTAACTTAAAGCCAAAAAATTGAGCATTATATTTCTTTTCCCCTTAAGTAGATTACTATCTAATCCAATGCAAACATAGTAATTCAGAGATTGTAATACAGATTATTTTTTATTTACATGCAATCAAGTCCATGTTCTCAGTTTTGTTCACCCTTGTTATCCAATCAAGACCACCATGTATCAAATTTAGAAGCCAAAATGGACGTGAAGCCGAAAACATGTTCTAAGTCACCTTTGAGAAAACTTGAAAGGACTGAAGGGAAAATAGATAAGAAGAAAGAAAGATTAAATCAAGCCCAATTCTTCCATTATTCAGATATCTATACTCTTATAATAATGATAAGAAACTGAAGTTAACATGGCTTTACTTCTATATCTATATAATTATCACAACCATCTAGCATTTGATATTATTCTATGCTGTCAAACTTTGTAGCTATTTTCTAGTAAATTGTATGGTATGTATGAAGATTCGCTCAGGTGTTGGTGGTGATACCACAGCCTCCGCGATTGCGTTTAAGGCATTCAAAACCCTCAAGTCGCATGATTGGAAGTTGGAATCCGAACTTTGCATGAGCACATCCATTGCAAGAAGATGCTGACACAGTCGTGTTCATTGGTGAGGCAGGAATTGTTGGCACTGACACTGGCATTAGGATCGGTACAAAAAAAACTTGGGCCAACGGATCTTCCTGACCAAATCGCATATCGTGGATTAAAGGATTTGAAGCCCGAGCAGGGGGTGAACCACAGAAGTAGGGTGATGATGGTTCAATTTGATTTGTTTCACATCCCTGCTAAACAACAAGTATAGGAAGTGAGTAATCATAAATCAAGCCTGGATTTTTTTTTATTTTGATAATAACTCCAAAGAATTCGAGATGAAACTCCACCATTACAAACCTCACATTCTCAGCAGAACTTAGATTTTAAATTTTCACTTTTTTTCCTAACGGGTCAATTTTTTTTTTTTAAATTGATTAGACCAACGGATTCAACAGCAAACTAATGGAGATTTAATTTATTATAAAATAAAAAATGTTAACAAATAATGTGAATAAGATTGAATCAGTCAAACCAATTGACCCTTCAGCGGTTCAATTAGGTCCTTTTAAAATAAAACTTAAATTAGCAAAAAAAACTAGAAAAAGGAAAATTAGTTATAAAAAGGAAGAGAAAAAAAAATAGAAAGAATTGAATGTTATTATTGAAATAGAGGAGAGTAAACAAGGAAAGAAAGAGGACGATAGGGAAGGAAATATTATTTGAAAAATAAAGCAAAATTATGAAAATGTCATACAATGAAGAGGAAAAAGGGAATTAAATTTAAGCAACATGAAAAGATAAATATTTTAAAATTTTATAAAAATAATTAAAAATAAAAAACATAAAATGATCAGTTTTATATATTTTTTAAGATAAAAAATAAGGCTACAGGAAAAGATGAAACATATATGATATATGAAATAAATGAAGATAGGAAGAATGAAGACTTAAAAAATAAACTAAAAGATATTATATGAAAAATCAAATAGAACCGAAAGGGAAGGAAAACAAAAGTTAGATTGACAGCAAATTAAAACATTACAAGAGAAAAATATTTTATAAAGTAAAAGGATAATTATAACTCAGTATGTGATTTTAAATGTATTATTAATTGAATATTTTAAAATTTTCATGTATAATGTTCAGTTATGCTAAATAAATTTATTTTGATAAAATTAATTCAACCAGTTAAAATTCGATCGAACTACAAGTGGACTTCGATCCAATATTTAGAAAATTGAGCGTCGCCTATTTTTTTTAATTCTCTCTCCCCTTCCTTCCCCTCACTCTTCCTCTCCTTTTACTTATCTTTAAATTATATTTTAACTTGAGTGAACCATATTCTACTTTTTAGTTCGGGAATTTGAGTGAACCATTTTTTTATTAATAAATGATTATTACTTTTATGAATAACTAAATTAAAACAAATTATCTCATAAAAGAATATTTAAACTATGACTTTATTAAGTAATCCAAATTATAATATTCATATCATGTCAAAGCAAGAATACCACATAGTCTTAATATTATAATTATTGCACATAATAATATTTATTTGTTACAATAAATAGGATTTTTATACATTAACTAAGTACTATAATTATGTATTTAAAATGTTTTGTAAATAATGTTACATTTGACTACTTTTGTTTTTTTTAAAAAATAATAATTTATTATATTATGTGACATATATTTTTAGATAATAATTAATTGTCATAAAATAATATTATTGTTGTGTATTACAATATGCATAACTAAGGGGGTGTTTCTCTATAGGTAATCTTTCACGTTATCAGGTAATATTGTATTAAATTACTTGGGTCCACCATATTACCTTGTCCACTTATTTTAATTTTATAGATAATCTATATTGCAAGTAATGCATATTGTTTGTGAAGTGACAACCTGAATTGCTCATGAAAGAAGTGGCAATTCATATTGTCATTTGAGTGATTCTTTCCACATTAGTCATTTATTTTTTTAAATAAATAATAAAAATAATCAAATAAATAATGATATAATATTTTATTAATTAATATAATTATTATTAATATTATTTTTATCATTTAATATATTATTACTATTAATTTTAATATTAGTATTATTAATTAATTATAATAAGTTATTCATATATTATAATAATAAATTATTACTTATTGTAATATAATAATAATTTAGAATAATTATTATTTATTTATTATTATCATTTTATTATAATTATATACTACTTACTTTATATATTTGTTTGTTTGATATATAAATTTTATGAGTTTAAGATATACATTTGTGATTCAAGTTCATACAATTCAAATTAAATTTATATAAATTTGTAAAGTTAACTATATTATTGAAGGGTATTTTGGTATTTGTAAATTTGTAAAGTTAACTTTGTATATTATTTATTAATATATTTTTTACAGTAACTAAGGTAACAAAAATTGTCATGCATATTATTTATGCATACTAAATAAAATAATATATAGTGTTGGTGATTTAATAAGTGATAATCAGAATTAATGCAGATTGTCACAACTTAAATCACTTGAATCGGTCAAGATTTATTTGTAAGAAACAAAACAAAAATTTAAGGAAGCCGATGTATTACTGCGTAGCACTGATGACAAACCACATATATGGAAGAAACAAAATATGAAGTCAGAACTCATTTAGAACAAATTACCGCTGAACTTTAAAAAAATCATTTAATTTGTCATTTAGAACAAAAAATGTTCATATGTTTAATTTGAACTTTTCCCTTAGCATTAGCCTTTACATATCATTTAGACAAAACAACAAAATATTATTTTTTTCTGTAAAAAGGTAAAACCAAAACATAGAAACTTAACTGACTGTGATTAAAATTTAAAGATTAAAATATGGAAAACAATCTGATGAATATATATGAACATTTTCAAATGGGCCCATATATACGTAAGCAGAAGAAAACATTTACAGTGTAAAAAAATTTAACCACCAGCGAAACCCCAACTCCGTAAAAATGGAAACATAAGAAAAATTAGAAAATAATATCTGAAGCAAAAAAAAAAAGTTACCTTTCCGTGGAGAATGTTAAAAATCTCTTCCCTGACTTTCCAATCAGACGGCTCTAATTGTTGACTGAGAACAACAACAACAAAACAAAAAATTAACAGATTATGAAAACCTAACCAAAACAACTATTTCAACAAATAAGTGGCACATACCAAATATCAAATCTAGACGTTTGGACCATCTCCCGGCGCGGCTTGGGGCAGACCACATTTTTCTCCGTTCGCGGCCTGCCCTCTTCACCTCCTCACCATGGTATGCACCAAAAAGAAGGTCATGCTGCTGCTGCTTGCTGCGATAACTGTTCATCTTTTTTTTCTTTTTTATTCACCCCGAATAAAAAAGCGGAGATCAAAGGAAAGAAAAGGGCATATCAATCTCTAACTCTTCTGAAAATACATTTACAACTAGCAAAGAAAATGAAGAGGAAAGCAAAAAAAAATTAAAAGAAATAACATGCAAGAAGGATACTTGAAGAAGTTTAGAACTTATATAACTCTCACCCAACATGCAAAAATATGAAAGTTAATTGGTCTGCGGGTGAACAAAAAGGGGAGGACAAGAGATTAGGAGGGGGTGGAGCCGTGGACGAGAATTTATGTGTTTGACGTATGAACCAAGGACCATATTTTGGAAACAAAATAAATTAATTATTTTCGTATATTTTTTAAAAGAATGATAATATATAATCCCGTGAAATATGTTATAGATGCACGATTCTGTCATCTACATAAATAAACAATAAGTGTATATGTTATTTGTATTTGTTGTAATTAAAAAAATAAAAAAAGAAAAAGGATTTCCGCGTCGATGTTATTGACAACCACTTAAAGGATGTATATTATGTACATGTGCATTGCTGACTAATTGTCTCATTTTTTTTTAATTCTCCCCTTTGTCTCTTTTTTTCACTTTTTCCGTACGGTAAATATTATTGTAGATTATCATAGTTATTACATATTAAAAAAATAATGATTCCTTTATCTAAGCATGATGAGATCGGGACCGTCGATCGTGGGTGATACATGTGCATTTGTTGTGGAGAGAGGATGAGTTAGAGAATAAACGTTTCTGTTTTTTTCTTGATGTATTTTCTTTTTTGGGCCCGAATTTGAAATGAAGAAATTAATAACATTTTAAATAATATAGACGATTCTGGGTTCAAATTAGTTGGGCTATAAATTGGAAATAATTTCAAATTTGAATAGCACTAAATACATAATTAAGAAAGTAAAAGTATATATAAATCAAAGTTAATTTGATTTGACAAAGAAATTCTTGGATAGCACTAAATTTGTAATCCGATTCTTATTTGATTGATCGAATTAGATCACAAGATTTTTTATTTATCAATAATATATTTTTTAATAATACTTAGGTTTTATTCAAAATGTAAAAAAATCAAATATAAAAACTATTTCATTTAACACATTTTAATTTTCGAATGAAAAGAAAGATGAGTGGATAAAAATTATCAACACTTATAAACTAGTGAGATTTTCTAAAAGTGAGCTCGAGGAAAAATGAATATTTCAATTAAAAAGTGAATAACCTAATCTACACCCAACATACAACGCATATTTAGTTGTCAAGAGAAGAAATGAATGAATTTTAATGAAGATATTATCACTAGTGATTAATATATCATTGATTCATGTAGTTATTGGATTAAATGCTACTAAGAACTTAGAAGGTGAACCAAGATTTTTAGATTGAGAGTTCATGTAAACTCATTTTACACTTTTAGTAAATTCAACTCGTAAATTCAAGACGTAAACTCGTAAAACTCATGTACGAGATATGTTAAATTATAAAATAATTAATATAGATATTAGTGTATTATTTATTGATACAAAAAATATAAATAATATTGATATTTTATTATTTGATTGATAATTTGAAAAAAGAAAAAAAAATTATAAGTCAAAGAATAATAATATTCACCATATTATTGTTCACTTATAATAAAAGAGATGTCATCTAAAAAAATACGAAAGATAATGAACTACTTATAAAATTATCATATAAGATATAATTTACACTACAAGAAAAATTTAAATTTCCTAAAAAAATTCTGACAGAAGAATATCACTCACAAATTAAGAGAGAAATTTCTGACGGGAAAAAAATCCCCCAAAAATTCTGACGGATGGACGACTCGTCAGAATTTATGAGGGATTGCGCACCCGTCAGAAATTCTGACTAATAAATGATCCCGTCAAAATTTCTGACAGGTCCAACCCTTCAGAATTTCTGACGTGTGCAGAGCCCGTCAGAATTTCTGACGGGTATGACCCGTCAAAAATTCTGACGGGTGATAGACTCGTCAGAAATTTTGAGGGGTCTAATAAACTCGTTAGAATTTCTGAAGGGTTGCAAGCCCGTCGGAAAAATCACAGCCCGTGAGGTTCCCCGCCACCCCGTGAGTGCATAGTAAGTCCTTGAGGGGGAAAAATATTTTTTATTTTCTGAGGGACTATTTCCGTCGGAAAATCCATCAGAAACACCGCTATAAATATCTATCCCCTTTTCTTCTCTCGCTCACGAAATTTCCTCCTACTATCTCCTATTATTGTCGCGTGATCTGCTATCTTTTTTGTGCTTCGTCTTCTCTGGCCAGCATCTAAAGGTAATACTTTTTTAGTCGCGCAGGAGCCCTTTATTATTTTTTTAGTTAATTAAGTTTATACAATTGTTTATGTTAATTTTTTGTTTATTGTTTGTTAGTTTTATATTTTACTTATGTTGATTAATTTAGTGTAATATTATTACAAATTTAATGCATTAGTTTAATGTTGATCATTTTAATGTTTTATTTATGTTATTTAAATTTATGTGATAATTGTTTAGTGTATTTTTTTTTATTTTTAATGTTACTTGTTAGTTTAAGCTATTGATTTTTTTATTATTTATTGTTAAAAATAGCTAATTGATTGTGAAATTATTTGAATATTGCTTAGTTATTCAATTTTATATCAATTGATTTGCTTACTTATTTAATTTTAAAATTAATTGTGAAATTGTTGTATTAATTTAGGAGTTATAAAATTATTGCAAAAAAAAAATGTTTCCTCCGGAGACTCCCCGGTGGTTCTATAATAGAACAAATCCTAGTCATAGAGGACTTACACAAGAATTTGTGAATGCGGTTGAATATTTTATACATTTTATGTGTCAATCATCTCAATATCTGCGAGAAGGAATAATTAGATGTTCATGTTTAAAATGTTATAGTACAAAATTTTAATCAATTGAAACTTTTAAAATCAATTGAAACTTTTAAAGTTCATTTATATGAAAAATGTTTTAAACATAATTATTGGTATTGAGTTGACTTTGGAGAAGAAGAACCTAGTTTTAATAGTAATGAAGAGTCAGCTAATCGATTTGCATCAGATGATGATGTAGTCCATAGATATGAGAACTTAGTTTACGATGCTGCATCAAGATAATATGGACATGTTAGATTTCATGAAGAGTCACCTAATGAAGAAGTTGAAGAATTTTATGAATTATTAAATGCTTCAAATCAGCCATTATGGTCGGAGTGTGAAATTCATTCTGAATTATCATTGAATGTTCGGATGTTGAGCCTTAAATCAAATCATAACATATCACATGCATGCGTCGATGCTATTATGGAAATAATATATTGCATGCATGATTCGACGCTATTATGGAACAAGTCCGGCTCACGCAAAGAAGAGAAATGAAAGAAATGATGAGATAAATGATGAAAGAGCAAGCTCCTGAAGATACCGATGAGGATAATGATATGTAAATTAAATTTTTGGAACGAAATACATAGTATATGCTCTGCTTGTAAATTAAATTTAATGATATGTAAATTAAATTTAATGTAAATTTTTTTATAAATTATTATTTTTTATATTTTTTTAAATATTTTTAATGGACTTTAAATCTCATTAAAATTTTTTATGGGCTTTTTCCTCAGAATTTCTGACGGATAGTCCGTCAGAAATTTTTTTTCAATGAGCATTTTTTCAGAATTTTTTTTTCAATGAGCATTTTTCGGACATTCGTATTCCGTCAGAAATTGGGTTTCTGACGGTTTTTCTAATATTTTTGTTAGAAATTTCATATAAAATTAGTAATTTTCTTATATTGTTAATTATTAAACAAACATTTTTAAAAAAATAAAAATAAAAAATCACATTATTCATCACATGTCTTATTTCGAAATGAAACAAAAATATGGATCTCAATTGGTCAGCGTGAACAAAAAGGCGTGGACAAGAGAATATAAGGGGGTGGAGAAAATTTATGTGTTTAACGTATGACCGAAGGGACCAAATTTTGGCAATAAAATAAATTGATTATTTTCAAAAAATGTAATTAAAGGATATATATTATGTACATTTGCATTGCTGACTACATTGTCTCGTTTTTTTCAGTCTCCCCTTTGTCTCCTTTTTTCTGTACGGAAAATATTTTTGTAGATTATCATATTTATCACATATTTAAAAAAAATGATTCCTTTATCTAAAGCATGATGAGGTCCGGCCCGTCAATCGTGGGTGATGCATGTGCATTTGTTGTGGAGAGAGAATGAGTTAGAGAATAAACGTTTTTTTTCTTGATGTATTTTTTTTGGCCGGAATTTGAAACGAATAAATTAATGACATTTTAACAAATCTAGAGGATTCTGGGTTCAGGTTGGTTGCGCTATAAATTAGAAATAATTTCGAATTCGAATAACACTAAATATATAATTAGGAAAGATAAAAGTTATATAAATCAAAGTTAATTTGATTTGACAAAGAAATTCTTGAATAGCACCAAATTTGTAATCTGATTCTTATTTGGTTGATCGAATTATATCACAAGATTTTTTTATTTATCAATAATATATCTTTATAAAAAATTAGGTTTTATTCAAAATGTAAAAACTTCAAATGTAAAAAATTATTTCATTTAACACATTTTATTTTTCAAATGAAAAGAAGTGAATAAAAATCATATAGAATGAAATGTAATTTCTGCTTGAGAAGAACACTTATAACCTAGCGAGATTTTCTAAAAATAAAAAAGAACTCAAGAACAAATGGATATAATTAGCCTTTACATAAACTTAAGATCCTAGTTAGATATATTCTTAATTTGATGATTGCTCATGACACATTGCATATAGACTTTAAATTTCTTAAATACTTAAAACTTTGACTTTAGAACGATTTGGAGTTAGACAAATGCCTTAATTCCTTAAGGCATTGGTATCTTTCAGTCAACAATTATGGTTAGCACATAAAAGAATAGAATATTATAAACAACATAGATCAATATGAGATAAAAATCAATGGAAGACTTATACGACTATTACACAAATAATAAATTAGTGGAAGACATTAAACTTGATTTATAGATGAATAATTCTAGGCTTGACTTTCAATATAAACAAATTTTGTCTATAAAGATCATTTCAAATTAAATAGACATACATAAACTTGCTCGAAGATGATACATAGTCTTTTAATAAAATAAGCAAATAACAACATGACTTGACATAAAATAACTCTAAGACAAGACCAACTTCCCATATAAATCATTAATCATGAGCAACTCTATCAGCTTAAGCAGCATCATTCTTTTCATCTACACGATCCAGAAGTAAGGGACATCCGTCTTATTTAAGTCTATATTTCATCTTGCTTACATTCTTATATTTTTTATGCATTATCAATATAATGTATATTTCAATTCATCTTAGTTTTACTTTGCATTATTAATATAATACATCTTTAGATATGAACATCTTACTTGACGTTGATTTTCAATGCAGTTAGTCTTTTGACATAGCTTTATCATTCATATCATTCTTCATCTTGAACTTCTTATTAGAAGTCAATAATCTAACTTCACATAAGTTTTCCTGGTCATATGCCCTTCTGTTATCTTGTTTGATTGAAAGTCATTGTTCACATCATCTTATTTTGACAAATCAAGCCAAAGATGCATCTTTGCATTCCCTTCCGCCCCTTTGGACTTTTAAGAACTTAATGTAGGGAAGTGTCTATTTGTATCGGTCGGATGACAAGCGTTTACTCCTCCTTTTCTTTAATGTGCGCTAAACTTATTTTAGTTCATGTTTTATTAAAATTCACCAAATTAGCAATACAAACATCATACATCTTTTAGCCTAATTATGACTGAACATGCATATCTCTTCTAGTTTATTATCATGCATCACATCAATTGCATCATAAGTAACACTCATTACCTAACCAACTATGTAGATCATAAGTAAACCTAATCTACTATGTAGATCATAAGTAAACATAAATATTTTATCATACTTCATTTGCTTCTAATCATGGAAACAATCTTGGCTTATAACTTAAATAAGTTGAACAAAATCAAGACAAATCACTTAACACAAATAGCCTCATGTAGGTCGAACCTCAGGCTAAGGTTGGTCGGACCTTCGTCTAGGGTTAGTGGAACCTACTTTGATCGGTCTTTGCTTTTAGTCCATTCCGACCTTAGAGTCGATCGAACCATGCATCAATCGACCTTGCTTTTATGTTGGTTCATTCACGAGCCGATCGATCGACCTTCATCATATGCTGAACAAAAATAGAAATCGATCTAGTGTTTTCTAAGTATATCACACATAAATTCTCTAGGTTTCATGAAATGGTTAAAACTATCAAACATAACGAAATATAAAGGCAAGACACATACATTCATACAAGAGAACAATAATCATAAGATTGATACATTTGCTTGAATCCTAACATACAAAGACCTACTTATGAATCTAGCATGGAAATTCCTATCTTCCATCTTTCTCTTATGCAATTATCCTCAGTTGCATCATATAATCATACTTGAAGATGTAGATCCTCTTTTACATACATCTTAATAAATTTGCCGCGATCAACTCCTTTTTCTCCTACTTTTATGTTCATCTTCATGTTCTTTTTTCTTCTCCTTCAGCTGAAAATCGGCAATGGAGGTGAGCCTAAGTATTCTCTTGAGATCTTTAGTGATATAGACTAGGGTGCCGCTATGCAAATTCGATAGGAGAGAGAAAGAGCAGCAAGAAAGATTATTTTTATATAGGATGTGAGTTGGTTTTGGGATTTTAAATGAGGTGGCATTTAAGTGAAAAAGTGGTTGTACTTTGAATATGAAACAACATACCATGTTAATATTATTTAGAATAAGTACATATGTTTGTTTAATATCAAAATTGGATTTGAAGTATATCTTTGAAATTAGTATGCAAAAATTAAATTTAATTCATCAATCTTAAAAAAAGAATTCAGAGAATATTTCTACTTTAGAAAAAAATAATCATGTTTTAAAAATATGGCCGGATACTTTTTGTTACTGAATTTTCTCCTCTCTGAATTAAATTATTTAATTTTTCAGACATATAACAGATTTAAATACTTCTATAAAATTGAATGAATTAAATTTATTAGACTTCTAAAAATAAGGGTTTGTTCAATAATTATGTGAGACCAGCCACTAATACTTTCACAAAAGACTTTTTGATAATATATATATATATATA
>LTAE01013010.1:0-13116 GCA_001647135.1 Pontederia paniculata
CCCCCCCCCTCTTAGTGCCATCCAGATCCTACATGAATAATCAATGATAATGTCATGCTTAAAAAAAGGGTCTATCACTAACTTTAGATGAAAATCTTTATCAATGAATTATAATAATGATGCATTTATCTTTCTACAACCCAATAAAATTCTTGATATCTAGTGCAACTCATGACGAAAAGTCTATGAATCATATAATTAATAATAATTGATTTTGATGACTCCAACCTAGGCCAAGTCAAAAAGCTGGTCCGGTTTTTGAAGATTTACAGTCTCGAGAAATATAAAGCTAATAATATACTGTAAGTATTAAGCATTTGTTATTAATCCAAATAAAGAACTAATTGATGGAGATATATAATTAAATCATAGAAACTCTAACACATGGTTCTTAGGATGATAAAGAAAATGCAAAATGGGGGATGAGATGAGTTCAACAAGTAAATTCATAAACATAACTATTAATATTATAGTTTTTGTCTAAAACATTGGATCAAAATCAACGTGCATCATTTTTATATAACATTAGTACCAATATCAATTCAGAAGAAAAAATTCTATAGGATAATAAAAAAGTTAAATCATGATAATAGCTTAACATGAGTTCTTAATAAAGCAATGACAACATGATATGCACCTATAGGATGAACCTAGGCATGAAAAATATAATCATAATCTAAGAACAAGAAAAATTATTTAGGCATTCATTTTCGAATAGGAAGAATCATCCATGATTATGATTTCATTTTCACCCATCTCTTTGATGATCAATAGGACTTTGTGTTCTTTCCCTTCCTGTGACCTTCTCAATCGCCGACATCTAAGTCTTATTAACAACTTGGATTACCTCAATGTCGCTAAACCATGTTGGGTTAATTGCGTCTGAGTACTCGAACATAATCAAATACACGATTAAGTTATATTAATATCTCTTATAATACGTAGTAATTATAAAATGAGGGCTTGCAACTTCCCTTCACCCAATTATTTAATTGATTTAAATCTTTCAAGCAAATCACATAGTTGTAATAATCATAAAATTATATGATTATTTTTTTTAATTAATAAAATTAGAATATTCAATTTATATATAATATTGTTTAACTATATATATATATCACCTAATCGTTAGGTTTAAAATCTCATGTCACACATTTTTTTGTAAATTACTTAGAGTCACATGTATCCTTGTAATTATGATCTCATCTTTAAACTTTTGTATTTTATTTTTTAAATCATAATCACATCATATCATTACTAATCAATTATTCATTTATGTTCATTACGTAACACCCTTAGCCTAGTCAAGAAATTGTCCGCTTTGGGTCTATGGCCCACATGAATTCAAAACACGTCTTGAATGGTGAAAGAAGATACTACATATAAGCTCATGAGCACCTTCGTGCTTTGTCCATGTGGGACTAACACTTGACATTTGCCTTGGGTCTTTACATTCTTTCCCCTTGGAGGCTCAACATCCTCGTTGAGTCGTCCCACATAGTTCAAGTGAGCACACGGGGTTGGCTATGTTACCTTCTATAAGGTCCCCAACCTGAAATTATCTGTTTTGAGTCCATAGTCCACACGGATTTAAAATGTGTCTTGAATGGTGAAGGAGGGTTCTATATATAAGCCAATGGTCACCTCTGTATTTTGTCCATGTGGGACTAACCCTTAGCCTTTGCCTTGGCCCTTACAATTACTATTAATGCCTCAAAAAACGTATCTCACCACGCGAACGAATCGGCATCCACCACATGCTCTGAACAGTCTCCATGAAGCTATAAGACAATTACTTTGACTTGACCTTTGACCATTATGGTCAAACACATAATAACTAAAAGAAAAAGACAATGAACTTAGATCAATATAGAATAAAAATCAGTAGAAGACGAATAAGGTCATGACAAGTACAAATCAGTGGAAGACATTGAAATTGAATAATTGATGACATAATATGAGAATTTAACTTTAGACATACATAAACTTGTCCATAAAGTTCACTTAACATAAAAGAGACATAAATTTTACAACATTTGCCCGAAAGCAATACATAGTCCAAGAAAAATGATACGTAACATTAACTCGACTCTAAGACAAGTCCATAACCTAGTCATGTGTGTCGTCCATCATGAGGAGCACTATCATCATATAAGCATCATCACTTCTCACCTGCAGGATCTAGAAGTAGGGGATATCCGTCTCGTTATAATATGTAAAGGTCGAAGAATAGGTGAATCATATCATCCATGTATATAAATGTCGACATTGCATGCATATAAAGATCATAATAAACATGGAGCATAACATAGAGTTTTAACCCAACTTAAGGTCAACAAATGACCATTCATCTTTACTTTACTTTAGCATCTTAGCCATTTATGCTCATCGACTTAATTTTAAGTCTATCTTTTATCTTGCTTACTTTCTTATCTTGCTTATGCATTATCAATATAATGCACCTTTAATTCATCATACTTTGTTTTACCTGACGTTATTGATATAATGCACAATATACTTATCATTATCAATATAATGCTTCTTTAGATAAGAATATCTTTCTTAGCATTGACTTTTAATGCATATAACCCTTTTTGGCTTAACAACATCTTTTATCTTCTTATTATATGGCATCTTAGAAGCTAATCGTCTAACTTCTCATAAGTCATCCCCGCGTCACATGTCCTTTTTATTATCTTATTTTGATTAGGATTTTTGATACAACACCATCATCTTTTGGTTTATTAGACCAAGGGCACATCACAACCTAGATATCGCCCCTCTTAGGGCCTTGAGAAGCACATTACCACGTATGGTGAAGACTTTACTTTTCAAGAAGCACATTATCATTTCCTATGAAGACTTTACTTCTCCTTTCGATGATGTACCAAAACTATTCCTAATCTATCTTTAATTACAATACATCAAACAACATTACAAGCACAATATGTTTCATCTTTTAGGCCCTAATTATAATTGATCATGCATAACAATCTCTAGGTGAGGGGCAGTCATCAAGCATACAACTTCATTATATATGTCATAATATTTCATTTAAACATATGTGTAGATACGATTGATTAAGGTGCATTACGGTCGAAATGTGACCACTATGGACGATCATAACAGCGTTACGATTAGGATGTGCTCACTACGATTATTTTTTTGTCTTACTAATTACCGTTAGTGTTAAAACGTACTCATGGTTTACTTCACAAGTTTGAGTACATGTATTAAATTACTTTTGTTATATGATGGAAAAAAAATTACTCATCTTATCATTAGTGTTATCTAGAAGTTGTTGACATCTTTATTTGAGTAACTAGATCTCATAGATAAATATCAATTCCTGTTAACGATAACTTCTCCATTACACTTTCTATGGATTAACAATTCCATAAACACACATACAAATATTTAACTAATATTATTAATATATATAATTAACCAACTTAGCACAAATAGATCATTTAGCCTAACTTCTTCTCATGCAAAATATATTAGCATATTCTAATCACGTCCTCAAATATTAAAATCAACTTTCATATTAATCATTAATATTTATCCTATACTAATAGCCATGATGTGGGAATTGTTAATAGGAAAAAATTGTAGCGAGTGCACTAGTGATTCAAGTAATGTGCCAAGAGTAAAGAGTTATCGATCGCATGAGGAATTAGCTTAAGTAACTATCTAATTTCATAGGCTAATATGACATGATATTGATTTCTAATAAAATTGCACAGAAAATAAAATAATAAAGTAAATATTGAACTAATCTAAACCAATGATATTTAGATCCTTAAGATAAGAGATAATATTAGAAATAAACTTATTTAACCTTTATAGTGAATTGATTTAAGCAATGATAAACATATTTAATTTTTAGATCAAATAGGAACACCGAAGATATGATCAATTATCCTTAAATTAAAAAGGATTGAGAACATTTCATTTCGGCTCTACTCCCAAATCTGCTCTTGTTATGATGCATCAAATTATTATTCCTAAACTATTCAACTGCTCTCTCTTAATACGTTCTTCTAGCTCTACTAAGATAGGACATGTATTGCTTCAACTTAAAAGTTTATAATCAATTCTACATAAATTATGAACTACCATAGACCTATCAACAATCAACTAATTAATTCAATCAAAATTGAAGAAAATCAATGTACTTAGCAATCATGTTCATAAGAATAAAATTGATTATACTTAATATCGAAGAAATATTCACAAGTTTTTGCTAACAATTAAGACTATTACATTGAATTGATAGATAAAATTGATGCTTAAGATCATCACAACAATATGTATAATAGAAAATACTCTAAATATTGATAATGAACTTCTGCATAATACTCATTTCGAGATCATCGCGTAGAAATCATCTTAGTAGTCGTGTCGAGATGCTCTTCGTTCTTGACTTGTGAGCATAGATTGGAGACTCATAGCAAGAATTTTGGCTCTGAACATGTATATGTATAACCTATAACGGGTCTCTATGGTCTCCATAGAGTTTGAGAGGGTTTAAAGATCTTTCCAAGTCAAAATAAGGAAATTCCTTTCAAATTCATTAAAGACTTTGGGGATGAGATTTAAACCTTCAAAAATACTTCCCTAGTTTCTCAAATATGCTCTAACTTGATCTCCATAATAATTGAATAGATTAGGAGTCCTTGTAGAATCTAAATCTTCTCAAAAGATCACTCGAAATCAAATTTGGCTGCCTATTACAAGTCATAAAGACATATAACAATGTACAAGACTTCGATTCCATATAGAAAAACTCTCGATCACAACTTGTGATATGGTATCATGGCTCGTGAATCGGGATGAACTCAAATTGACAACTAGTAAATGTTGTACTTATGACTCGTGACCAGATGTAGTGGATTGTTACATATTGATATGCAATTATATTTTTTGTTACTGATATTGTGGCACTCTTTCCTAACTCGTTAGATATATAAACAAAGACTCGTGTTGTGATCTCACAACCCATCATAGTTTGAAGTCTATTGACCATCTTTCATTGGTCAAGTGGTTACTTCATTATCCTGGTCGTGGCATGATTATCTTACGACCCGTGATATGGTCTTACGCCCCATCTTCATCATTGAGAATGAACTCACTGCAATTTTCATGACATGCAATTGTTACTTATTATATCCATATGTTAGTTTGTAGCGCCATTGTTATGGCCATGACACGTCGCCTATCATAACCCATGAAATTTAGAAAGTTGATCCTTTTGAATGTAGATTTGACTCCTTTCATTATGTTATCTCTTCTAGGCACTACTTTGCTTCCTCAAAATAGTAAATATGAGAATAAATACCAAAACTTGGGTAGATTCATTACTCGAATAAATAAAAATAAATAACCAATAAAAGAGATGCATGTTATAACAAAATTAACTAAGATAAACCTAAATGCATGCATCAAACTCTCCCAAGTTTATATTATTTTTTGTCATCAAGCAAAAGTTCTTTTAGTAGACCAATATTTTCATAGGACTCTCGCCTCTCATATGCATTACATGAACATCACCCTCTTATTCAGGAACCAAGCCTTATAGATTTTTTAACCTAAAAAATATCTAAACAAAAATCAAGTCCAAGATTACGCAAAAAAAATACACTCTATCAAACGATAGCATTAATGTTGAATATGTAGGTATCAACTAAACTTACACTTTTTCACAATTAAGTATATACTTGTGATCTTTTTCAGGGACTACCAAAAAAATCATAAGTTGCGGTGAATGTTCCATCGAAAAAATGCTCGACGCAAACTTTTTTGTGATGGAATTGCTGCCCAAATCAAGATTCACAAGAAAGTTTATGAAATGGTCCTTTAACCAATGGATGGTCGGTCTTAGTTGATCAAGATTTTAGGGTCCCCTATGGATGCATGTGCCCAGACATTCATAGATGCTGAATGAAAATTTTGAACTAGACAATTAGTTGGCTCTTAAGTATTTTTTCATATTGCATAAGATGGTCCCTCTAGCGGACTTCCAATTGATGACTACAAGACCAAATGGTCTTAGGGCATATGTGCTAAGGCATCCCTTGATAATAGTTCCCCAAATGCAACTAAGTTTTGAATCGTACTCAATTATCACCCTTTTATTCTCAAATACATATATATATATATATATATATATAATATATATATATATACTGAGAATAAAAGGGTGATAATTGAGTACGATTCAAAACTTAGCTGCATTTGGGGAAATATATATTCACTCTTATTGATTTTTCAACTTTTATTTCTTTTTTCAGATCTATATGCTTTTCACATTACGACAAGTCAATAACTACTTATATGTTCAATAAAAAGGCTATCTTTGTCAAGGATAAATAAAAGCAAGTTAAAAAAGAAATGTAGTCTAAGAGTTTATATTTATATTCAACTATATTATGGGTTCAAGTAATTAATATTCAAGTGATATCCAATAAAAAAAATATTCAGATTTCATAGATCTAATTAGGCACCCTCGATCAAAGATAAGATACTGAGGTTAAGCAAGGGCTAATGAGATAAAATTATGATATTTTTGGATTTTGTAATTTTTAAAATTGCAATAAACCAGATATGCAATGCAAGACACCAAAGTGAATATGATGCATGAAATGCATTCACCCACAAGATTGAACTTAACATTATCTCTAGTGTTTAAGACCAAGATCAAAAAGAAAAGTACAAGTGTGAATGAAACAAAAGTAAAATATAGAAAAGAGCAAAATCAACCCAAGTAATCATGTTGTGATGGTGGAAATGGCAGTAGGAGACTTCATAATAGTCCTGGATAACATCATGAACTTGCTTTATAATAATTTTAGTGTGCTTTTGGCGTGCATGATTGTCCTTCATGTGGTGAAGCAGCTTGTACAACCTCCAATGTAGATCAATTATCATGAATGTGTCATTTTGATGGTCCCAAGTCATAAATAAGAGAGTGTGCTAATCTTGCTCTATGCTTGTAGAGGCGTAGAAGAGTCTTTAGAAGTTTAAGAATGAGGTCCCGTATAACTTCTTTTGCCATAAGTTATTGTTCAATGAGATGTCTTAATTTTTGCCTGACGTTTTCATCTAGAGCCCAACATTGTGAATAGTGAGACCCACAACAAAGGATAATGACCATGGCATGAGGTGTTAATGCCGCTTCATAAATGTCATGAATCGTTCCAAAAGTTACAATTTGTGAGATAACAACTTGTGGCCCACAAGCTGCAATGACGACAAGGCAATAGGTTTCGCTCCATCTTTCCTAACATCATAACTCGTTACAAAGAGTAACTTGTCATGGTATGGTAAATTGTGACGGATAAAAGAGATGATGACCCTGGCAGATGTTGATCCTCTCTGTTGTACAAGTGTCACATATCGTGACTTGAAATCACGGGTCGTGATATGGTGTCATTTTCAATGCATAGGGTAGAGTTATCAAAGTCAAAATGAACACTTGATCTGGTGTTGCAATGGTCGCATACGTCAAAAAAGATGGATGAACTTACATTGTAGATCTCATTGGCATTTTTTGGTGTTGATGTGCGTCGTGTAACAGGTTAGGTTGTAATAGAGAAGATTCGACTGTGACACAGGTTGTGACAGCTCCAACGACACCTGATTTCACTAAAAAGGCAAGTTTTAAAATTTATAAAACACCAAATTACACAACTATTGCTTCCGCACGAGTATTTATAGCACTTTGGGTCGATCCACAGGACTGCTCAACTAGGTTTCTAGGAAGATTCCTAACTCAACTATACTAGAGAGAAAATACTGTTGGTTGGAATTATTTTTGGATTTTTCTAAATGCGAGAAAGTAAACAGAAAAAATATCAATGATAAAAGTATTTCCAAGGCAAAGTTCCACCTCAGGCTCATCTGTAGTTGTCAAACCTTAAAAACATATGAATGAATCTATAAGGAGTTCAAAAAATAAAACCATGCAGCATTTCGCTGCTCACTGATCTAATCCAAAAACTCACTTTTCTAAATCTTAGATTGATCGAGGAAGTTATTCAGGGAAAGATTCACTGTCGTCACAGGAATATCCCCTAAAATCATTTAAAAATAATACGCTCAAATCAATCTATTGAGTCGTCATAACCTATCGTCAAAAGCTGTCATGTTTTCCTTGTTATGCTAGATTCCTCTGCATGCAACCCCAACGATCCCGCCAAGGCTTGATCCAGGTGAGGATGTATAGATAGGGACTAGGTTGATGTTGAGCTCAATATGTGGATAGTCGTAATCAATCGTCACTGGCGAACACTCCTCGTCGCGACAGATTCCTCGGTCACGCGACCTTTGGAAATCCCGATCAAAGGTAATCCCAATTAAAGAGTTGCTACCGAGACTATTGATGGTTACTAATCCTTCCCGAAAATGCACACCAACTGGCCTTCTTGGCGTGAGACATATAAAACAGGGAATACTCACACCTGTCCGTCACAAGCGAGCTGATCTTCAACAGTCGTGATAGATTCCTTGGTCACATGACTCTGGACGATCCTTGTCAAGGCTTGGTCCAGTTGAAGAAGAATAGTCAAAGACTTAGGTACATGACCAACTCTTTCTCTATTAAATCAAAACGCTAAATCGATTACTAGGTTCATCACAACCTCATCAGCGTCGTCACAAGTGTCGTCACAAGCGGGGTTGTGACGTGCGACAATTTCCCGGTTGTGATAGATGCACAACTTCGACGATCCTTTCCAGACTTAGCTCATATGGGAAACCTACAGTTGAGAGAATGATCATGCGAACAAAACGGTCACCTTAAATCATTCACAAGCATTAAGCACATGGCGGTAAAGAACCAAACTTACAATTAAAACAAAGTCTAGAAACGATTCATTGCTATGACAACTACAAAGTCTTCCTGGGGCTTCACAAAGCCCCAAAAATAAACTAAACTAGCTCCTAAGTCCCATGAGGGTGATAGTAGGAACATTATTAGAAAATAGAAAGAAAACAAAAATGTTTGGAGGTGGCTTCTTCCTTGCTGTCACCAAGAACTTTCTCTTGCCGAACTCCCCTGTAGATGGTGTTGATCTTCTCGTTAAATAGATCCCTCAAGTCGCCTCTTCATCATGTCTTGATCAAGGGGGATTCACCATCACCGTTGGATCGAAATCTTCAATAACTTTCGGCGATTTGCTATTACAACCGGTAGTTTATTTTCTTATTTATCTGGGTTGTTTTAATCTTCAATAACCGTTGGTGATTCCTTTCCTTAATTGTCCGGACTGTTATAATCTTCAATAACCGCTTTAGTTGTCCGGGTTTTGACTTTTGAATTGAGATCATTTGTATTATGGTTGCATTCCTTCAAGTCGTCTTCTTCCCTTAATTGGTTCACAATATGTTTCCATAATTGGGGCTGACTTGATTACGAAACTTTCTTTGCCTCTTGATTGTGAAGATTCCCTTCATCGAGTGTGGAGAATTGAATTTGAATTTGAAGAGCTCGTTCCCTAACTTGCCTATTCTGCATTATTAACTCCAAAATTGCACAATAATTCTATTTTTATAATAAAATGTAATATTTCCTGAAAATGGGTTAGTCAAATATAGAAATGTTGCAATTTGGTAAAAATGTAGCAAGAAGGCCTCAAGTGGCATGCAAAACAAGATAAAATGTGACATGATGAGGGGTAAAAAATGGTGTTTTTAGCCACTCATTATGTGTTTGAGATTTTCTTTGATTTGTACTATCCTTGGATAACCTCCTTAAGAATCATGTTATATTATTCAATGGGACAATTTCATATCAATTTCAATCATAACTAAACCTCAGTATTTATCCCTCATTAGACAATTAATCCTTGTTCAAACCCTAAAACTCATCCAAATTTATTCTCATTATTTAAATAAATCCATATCACCTAAAATCTTAGAAAATCTTCCAATGCATTGAATATCAATATCACTTTGATCTATACTTGTAGAAAAAAAACATAATATCCTAATATCCATATGTTAATGATCTTATACCTATAGATAAAGTTCTAACATTATGCAAATATATGACCTTAACATTTTCTTGATGACACAGTGATTGTTCTTGTTGCTTGCACATATACTCTACTCTCTTATAAACATTTAAGAAGTGTCTTCTTTTAGGCTCTGATACATTACTATAATACCCCAATAGACCATTTCGCCATGTGACATAATGCTCTTCTAGATACACTATGACTATTATTCTTTGGATTGACATTTGACTAATGAATTAGTCAACAATAGGACACATCATCCGCAAGTAATAGTTTTATAATAGAACTCCATTAAAATAGTCTAGCCAAATAAAATATTCGATTTACATTGTCCACTAATGAAAATACATAACTAATTAAAAGTTCAATAAACTTTATTGAAAACTAATTTAACACCAGCTAGACTCTTATCATGTGCACATATCACGAACATTTGTATCACTAGCGTCATCACATATCATCTTCATTGCCTGTAGAATCAAATATAGGGGAAAATAATTCTTCCATGAGCGATGAAGCTTAATATGTAACAGTAATAATCAATAAGAAAAAACATATATGAATGCAATATAAGGACGTATGATAACTCAATAATCCATCATTATAAATAATAATTTACTTACAGCCTTTTCATTTACTTGTAACATTTTCCTTTCTTAATGAACATAATTCAATCATGGCAGGAATGTCATGCTCGTCATCACTTTGTACTTTTTATTTGGGTATATTTTTTTAGTGTCATCGGTAGCAAAGACATCAATTGCACCATATGATGCACAATATTCAATATGTTTTGACCATTTTTTTTCTTTCAATGACATAAGTCTATCGGTGGTAAGAACATCAATCGTATCAAGATGCATAATATTCATAATAGTCTGTCAATACTTAGGACCACTTTATTTTGTTCTATTCATCTTGTCATAAGTTGTCAATCATTACAATCAGTAGTGTGCCTTTATCAATGCATACAAGATTTAGACTATCCTGCCGCAGGATAACTAGCTAGGCCAAAGTGCTCATCAGTAATCTCAATAGTCCCCCGAATCAACTCAACCACCTCATCTCTGAGATGCAATCGAGACAAATCTCGTAATCAGGATAGAATCTTGTAACTAGGATAAATCTTGCATTAAGGATAGGGTCCTGCAATCAAAATAGAATCATGGAATCAAGATAAATCTCACAATTGGTGAGGCTCTCCTCTTTATGCGCAAATTCAATATACAATCATTAACAACTATTAATCTTATTCTCAGTTGAGTAGATGGCTCACTTCTAGGTTATATGCAAGAAACGCTAGATCAATACAATACTTAAGAAATTAGTCGATCATTAGATTTAAATAATACTTATAACAACACATAATAATTCAACTATTGCCCATCAAGAGAAAATGACCTGCTCAAGATTTGACATGGTTGGTGTTACATTGCCATTTTCGATGTTCATGGTTTATAATTGATAGACACGACCGCAATGAGAATGGACACAGTCCTTTTTCTGAAAAGTAAAAGTATTCCTTTTCCATTGATAGGGCACGACCTGCGTCAAACACGAGCATGGCATGTGTCATTCTCCGTATTGTCATGATAGGACGCGGTTCGGGTTCAAGGTGAGACAACCCTTATTCACTCCAGACATGACCCATGTTTGGTCAAAGCGGTCCACATCATACACAAGCACGGTCCGTGCAATTCTCTGTATGGTCATGACATGATGCGGTCAGGTTCAAGGTGAGCTGACCCTTATTCACTCCAGACATGGCTCGTGTTTGGTCAACACGGTCCACATTGAGCCCTTTTAGTTTAATCTTAATGTGATTGGTTCGAGGTGATCTAGTTTGTGTTTTGGTTCGTCCGATAAATGTCGTGGTACGCATCTAGGTATCATTATCTATGGTTAAGGTTTCATACCACTGTTGTCCCGAAGAACACGGCCTGCATTTGGGAAGCTTGCGGCCCATTTCTAAGGATTAACAAATCTGTTGATTTGCTATGTTTGTCTGCTCCAGTAATGTCGAGGATACGACCTCGTGTCAAGATGCGACACACTCCATGCTCTACCTCTAGTGTTGTTTGAGGGACGCGATCCAGATTTGATAATGGCGTAGTCCGCATTCCATTGATTTCTTGTTATCCGATGAAACCTGACCCTCATTTGAGCGATGTGATTGATGTCATGAAGAGAATGCAAATTGTGTCTGTTATGACACGACCCGAGCTTTGTTGGCTTTGAGTCCTTCGGTGAGATGTGACCTATGTCCAGAGTGACGCAATCAGTGTCATGCAAGGAATTGGGGTCGTGTCTATTATGACACAGTCATGTTCGATCGATATGATACAAAACTATAACTTTGGATGCCAGAATTGTTATCAATATTCTCCTTATTTAATCATACATTATACAATGCCCCAAGGTTGATCTTCTAGTTACATACCTATTTGCATTGGAGTTTTTTTATGTGTTCTTCGCGTTCTAATTGTCCTCGCTCATGTTCCCTTGAGATTCGTACTATCGTTGATCTCCTTCACATTCTCGTAATGGAGTTCTGGCATAACTTTAGAAGAGGAAGAGAGAAAGAAGAAATACAAAAGAGAAAAGGAGTAATCTTTTTACCTCGTAATGGAGTTCTGGCATAACTTTAGAAGAGGAAGAGAGAAAGAAGAAATACAAGAGAGAGAAGGAGTAATTTTTTTACCTCTGCATTAAGAAGAGAAAAAGAAGGAGAAAGGATTATGACGGTTAGGACTTGAGGAAAAAGAAAGAGTTTCTTTCTCGTCTAAGGGCCAAGGGCCTTGGGTTCTCTGTGGCTTTCTCTAAGTTTTAAAATGAATAAGATTTTATTATTAAATTTAACTTAGTCCATTAATAAACATATTATTATTTAATACTTTTTTTATAATTTGATTGAATTAATTATTTGGATATAGATTTCTTATGTAATAAAAGGATGACAAATTTGTTTTGAACTTGAGACAAATTTGTTGTAGAACATCAACAACTGAAACAACACGAACCTCTCCACGTGATCGAATGAGGTTAAACTTTTAATTGGATATGGCCAGACCTCTCTCTCTCTCTCTCTCTCTCTCTC
>LTAE01013011.1:0-13115 GCA_001647135.1 Pontederia paniculata
TATATATATATATATATATATATATATTAATGTTTATTGTTTCATCATACTTCGGGGAGGTTCATACATAATGCTATGTATTGTTCAGTAGAAACTATTTTTCGTTTGAATATAAAGTTTCTTTTAAAGTATTTATTGTTTAATGATCATATTTAGTGACACTATTAGTTCTGATCAACAGGAGAAATGTATTCTATTCAGTTAAGTGAAACGTAAAAAGAAAAATCTCCTCACATCCTATGATAGTATATATAGATAATGATGCGAGACGCCTCCTTACAATTGAAATTGCTTTATTACAATATAAATCCCCATGACAGTCATTAAATAGCTTCCAGACGTTTAAAAAATGCTTACATCATATATACGCCACGAAAAAATGATTAACCGTTAAAAATGAATAGGTCATCTCAAGAAACTTCATATCAACCCCACATAATCCCATGAAAAAATATGGTTTCACTAAATGCAATGTTAAAAATGATTTTTTTTACTTCATATATATGTATGAAAGATCATATCCTGGAGCTTCTTACTGAACTGTTGTACGGAAATTCCGTTCATGGGTGTTTGTCAAATGATTACTCTGAGGCAAGATCTTTTGATAATGTCATTTTGTTGGTTCTGCAGCATGTGAGGACTGTTGCTTCTGTTGCATTTGAAACATCTGAGTGTTGACTTGAGCTTGTTCATTCAAGTTGCTTGAAGTATGCGAATCACCCGGCCTGCCAACAGCAAGTTTCAGACGATGAACTTCTGCAGTCAGTGCCTCGTTCAGAGCTGCAGAGTTCATGAGTTGAATCCATCAGTGAAACATGGCAAAAACAAGAGAAAATGTGTTTGTTATGTCTTTCTTAGCGTGACACAGAAAAAGGCATGATATAATAACTGGATTATTATGGATTTATTCTCAGTAACAAGCTATATCATTGTGCTGATAGGTACAACACTATTAGTATTTTGTATTAATTTGTTCTATACCTCCAAAACTATATAAAATAAGAGAATCTTCCTGGTTAGTTCTCATCTTTTCGATAACCATAAAATATACAGTGCGTGCTACTATGTTTCCTAATAGGTCGTTAGAAGAAATGCTGGCCACTAAAATATCCATATTGCAGCTCAAATGAATATTAGGCAAAAAAAGTTTCAGGTATGTTGCCCACAAGGTGTTCAGAAAATTTGACTAATCGGCAAATTTCATAGTATATGTACTTCAGTTTGCAATGCTCGACAAAGTTTATATCTAGTTAGAAAATCACAAAAGTTGTATAGGAACTATAAGTTGTTATCACTATAAACAACCTAGAATTTGTAACTAATGGTGCAAATAATGCAACACCCAAAACCTTGAATTTTATTGAAACTTCTTACGCAAGTGACTATGATGACTAGTATCCATAAGAAACTTTAGACATTCTATCCTCTCTCTTTGACATAATGGTTTCAAATTTAACCATTCATGTCATGGTAGAGGTGATCAGAGTTTTTTGTAAATGCTATGTGAGATATCAAAGTATAAAACTCTTGCAACCAATAGCATTAGGAGGAAGTTCAAGTGCACATAAGAAGTCACCTAGATTAGTAACTCTCTTAACCACTTAGTTTTGAAAGAGAACGGTAGAGATAATGAATCTGATTCGAGCAGCATTCCAGTTTCTCAAAGCAAAAAACAGACATCCTACCTTCATACTCAAAGCACTGATGTAAAAATGCTACTTGTTCTTTTATTCTGGCCATTTCCCCTATTTTAGGTAAGTAGTGCAGTTTTCATATGCAACAGCTGAATATGATCGATAATTACCATCTCTTAATTGTGCCTGTTGTTCCATGGCCTGAAGACGAAACTTCAGCTCATTATTTCGACTTGTGAGACCAACTGAATCTCTCTGCAGAGAAAGAAGAAACTTCAGTAAGAACACTAGCCATGTCGATGGAGAAACCACATAAATTTATCATAAGAAATTCCATAATCTTTTATTTCCTTACAGAAACACCTCAGTCAATTTGCACTGAGAGCCAACAACGAGCTAACCTGCAATAGGTTCACTTGTGCAGACAAGGTGGTAGCTTCAATCTGCAAGGCCTGCACTTTGTGCTCCAACTCCACAATGTACTTATTTTTTCGCTCTTTGGAACGCGCTGCAGATTGCCTGTTAGCTAATATCCTAACATTGCAAGAGATCAATAAATTAGTCACATCTACATTTCCTGAAATCGCATGATCATTCTGATATATCAATGAAGTGCAGTGTGCACACCTCTTAACGCGTTTAGGATCCGACATTGCCATCTCCACGAGCTTCTCATTCGCCATGATCTTCTTCATCTCGGCGGGGCTGAATTCGCTGTTCCCGAATTCCAAGCTGAATGAATTCGGACCGCCTCCATTGGAGCTGCTTTTGGAGGTCTGCCCTGACAGGAGCCCTGGCGAAGGCAGCAGCTTCAGCGACTCCGCAAAGTTCAGTTTTCCCATGAAGCTATCCGTGGACAAGCTCCTGCAATGTCGAGCGACCGGATTCGACAATTGCATTAGATCGTCCGCAGCACTTCGCTTGTTGTTTTCCCTGTGCTCTAACAGAAAATTCTGGTTCGCCCACAGCCCAACAGGTCCCCCATTAGCTTTGCTATCAGCTTCGTTCTCGCTGCTATCCGCGCCATTCGTCTTCGAACCGCTGTCCCTGCTGTTGAAGTCCTCGTGGTTGTCCTCGGATGAGTTCAGCGCGTCGAAGCCTTCCAAGTTCATGTAAGCATTGAACAGATCATCCCCGGCGCCGGCGCCACCATCCATCCCGCGCTCCCAACTGATCTCCGGCTTTCCTCCCAGTGGCGGGGGCTTAGCGGGATTGGAGAATGACAAGCCGCCCCGCTGCTGCGGAAGAGGAGCTGCTGCGGCCAGCGTTGGCGACGACTGGAAGAACGGGAACGGGATGTCGCTCTGCGAGCGACGGTGCGCTTTGCGAGGCGGGAGGCCGCAGCCAACGTTCTTGGACGCGAGAGGTGGGGAATGGGAAGTGGTGGCATCGTGGTCGTCCATGGAGGCGTCGGCGGAGACGGAGTCGGAGATGAAGGTGGTGGCGGAGGATTCAGCGTGGTGAGCTGGGGATGGCGACGGATTAAACGGCGGCAGCACGTCAAGCGAGAAGAAGGGCGGCTGCGACAGCGAACCGGAGTGCGAATTGCCGGCGCCGGAGGGGAGAGGGGGAGGGGAGCGGGAGGCTGCCGGAGAAGGGATTTGGGAGTAAGGGGACGTCGGAGGGATGCCGGAGCGCTTGACGGAGGGCGCGCCGGCGTCCGGAAACTGGTGGTAGGTTCCGTTGGATTGGAATAGGTGGTGATGGCTGTTAGTTACAGGCAGCGACTGAGAGTGTTTGTTTCCCTGCAGCTGTTGCTGCAGCGTCAAGCGACGGTGGTGCATCTGGTGACCGTTCCCAGACACTTCCATACCATTCATCATATCAAACCAACAAAACAACAACAAGAAAAAAAAAAAAACACCAACAAATTTGAAGGAGTTCTTTCAGGCAAAGTGCCCAAAAAGAACCAATGTTGATGCAACAGAGAAGTTTGACTGGTAGCTCCCTGTGATTGATATCTTATGAGTAGGCTGCAAAATTTGAGCACATCAAAGTTGATGAACAGTGATCAATGATGCATGTTAGTACTCACTCTTCAAGTTGCAGGCTTCTGAATCCGAGCTTAAATTTCTCTCTCGTAGTCCTGGTTCCAATCTGTAGAAACAAAGTGAGTGAAGAGACATCCAATTCCTCCAACTTATGCTTTGTGTGTGTGCATTATAACACAACATATCCCATTATTACTACTGTCACCATTAAACAATTATATTACTACTTTATGGAACCCCTCCTCGATACGATCATATTTCGGTGATGAAAAAGTTGTGTATCGTGCATGCACTCCTTTACTCTATGCATTAAATTAAAAAAGGCACAAAAGAAAAGAAAAGGAAGGTGGTTTTATTTGAGGCTGTGTAGAGGGAAAGCGAGTTGAGTGCTTTCTAAATCTTGTGCCCGAAATCTCCGCCGTGGGCTCGGAGATCTTTGAATCCCAACTCTCGATCTTGACTTCAGCAACTTAATTGCGTCCGTGATCTTTACAATCGAAAAGGCAGGCAATTTTCCTTTTTAATCGCGAATAATTCGGAACAAAGAACATTTTGTACTATCATAAAAAAAGGAGAATAATAATATTTGGTGGTGGAGATCACATTGCTCGACGTGCCTTGGTTTATCTCCATTCACATCAAGATCCACGTAAAGAAACGTGGGTTAATATTGGATAATTCCATTTAAGTTATAATAAATACTATTATGGCTATAATTGTTGGAGTTCACATTTTTTGGGGGAGTTCTTTGTATTAGATTAAGTTAACATATAACAATTACATGGAAGCCTCGATTCCAACGGGGAACGGGATTTTGGAGGAGACGTCATGTGGTTGACCTCGAACGGGAGGGAAGGATCGCACGTTCGAGGTCGCACGTGCCATACGGTGGGTGGGAACCGCCCACCGTGAAGCTTCACGTGGGAGCGCGGCGAGCGTGGGACCCAAAGTCGTGGGGTACTTTTTGTACCTTAACATGGCATGTAATGGGTCAATTCCGTGGTCCGCTACCCAGGTCATGATATTAATTAGCGGCTCCTTCCTTCCTCCATGTGATAAGGGCACCATAATGCACCATTATATGAGCTAATGATACCAACACTTCGTGCATATATAGTCTTATTAGCTATTACAAAGCATCTTTTATAAACACCAAGAACAACTAATAGTACGAGTATCTTGTGAAAAACATTAAAATTGTACCTTTTTTCCTTTTTGTATTTCTTTTATGTGTATATGTATGTTTGCGTAATATTAATTGAAATTTTAATTTTTATGAGTTAGTGAATTATATAAAGTGTATTTTTCAATTATGACAAGATTGGATAATTGGTATTCTTGTTGTTGTTGGATAATAAAACAGATATGCTTGAACTGCATGACTCGAAGCATTATTGGGCATGGCCAGCCGGATGTCTTCTTTGGCTTGGCATCCTCGCCCACAGACCATACCTGATAAGGACCGGAGATTTTGTATCCTAAATCCATCACTCAACACCAGGCAAAAAAAGTTAACTGTTGAGAATCTCCTCATGCCTCATACTAGATAAAATTATATGTAATCAACAAAACAATATAAAAAATTGAAGTTGGACCAAATTGGCAAGTCAAAATAGCAACTAGCAAGTTACACTATAAAGCATAAATATCTCACCAGTCACCACCAATATGTAGTCCAAATATACCAGTGTGACAAAAACCTGATTGATGGCAAAGCATCAAGAATTTGTTTGGGGCATGAACTTTTAAACTAGCTATGATATATTTTAGGCATAATTAATGGAGGATAAACTTTTAATTCATTTCCAGTATATACATAGCTGAAGGTACAAACAGCTCCTTCGAACACACGGTGAGTTTTGCATCCAGTGTGGGTTAACATTAAATACTAGAGCATTATAAGTTGCAACTTTCCCCACTAGCTAAGTTCCATACCTCATTAACGATAAGTTTACAACCAGAGTGATTCGGGTAACTGGTTCCCATTGCCTAATTTCTAGGACTTGCTAAAAACAGTTCATTTGATTGTGATATATCGGTTTGTGCCATGCTTAGCCCAGTGATCCTTGAGATCCACAGGAAGAGATAGATCATGACCCTCTGCTGCTAGTCTTCCCAGAAGCTTTTTGAATGCACTACCACTCATTTTGCGACCTCCAACTCTGGCATGGCGCTTGTTAGGCATCACAGGCAACGGGTACATGGAAAGAGTCATTGTACAGCAAGCAGACTGCCATCCTCCATCACCCCACTTATAGCACTGTTGGTATTTCGTTGTGCATGAGCACACAGGTGTTGGCATCATTGAGTCATCAAATGTAACCTCATTGAGACCTAAGTCTTGACTCTTCCATTCATGGTGTTTCATTAGAGAAGCCTGCTTGTTTAGATCCTCCCCAATTCCATCATCGCCCCTCCATTCACCACCTGACTTTGCAATTGTAACCTGCTTGTTCAAATTGTCATTCCCGCTCTTTCTACTCTTCCTGGGGGACTTTACTGATTTCTTAAGTTGAGATGGTTGAATTTTGGTGACCTTCCTTGATCTTTTTGTCTTTGGGGGCTTCGTCCCAATCCCTGAAGTTGTTGATACTGGAAATGCCTCAGCTTGTGCATTTCTTGTTTGATTGTACGGAGCACCTGGAAGCTGTTGTTGTTGAGGCAGAACATGCTGAAGGTGGTGTTGTTGCTGATGGTAAGCATGTTTTGTTCCACGAGATGCAGGATATCCAGGTCCACAATTGGAACTAACCCCATTCTCACGAGCATATTCAAGGGCTGTGATAGCATTGTCGCGCTCAATAATAGCATTATTACGCTCTGCAATTGCTGTGTCTCGCTGGATACATGCCATGTCACGCTCAACCAGAGCCGCTTTCCTCTCCGCTATAGCTATATCACGTTCTTGAAGAGCTTTATCTCTCTCCATCATGATCAGTTTTATGGTTTGATTATCCTTCATTTGATGATGAGGCATCATCCACTAGACATCAGCCAAGAAGAATATTTAGAAGAGCAAACCAGACTAGCAGTGCCTACGCCTTATGACTAAATATGGGTTTAAATGAAAATTTGGCTAGCAAGATAACGAGAAATAGTAAGAATAAATGAAATAACTTTTGTTCTTCATGGTTCCAAATAATACCATAAACCCTAACATATGGCAGAACATCACAAGTTGCTCAATATATCTATTCAGATAGTATTTAGCATTTTTGCATCAGACAGAGATATCAAACCATTAAACTGATTATGATGGATTGCTCGATGTAGCAGATGGGACAAATCATCAAGATAAAGAGAAGCTAAGTGATATAGCCATTAACAATAATCACATCAAGATGAAATTATCCCTATATTTTCACGAAAATGATAAATTTTGTGTCGGTTCAGAAAATACATCATCTACAAGAACCTTTTTTATAAAAAGAAATGATAGCATCAACGACATAGATGAAGTTTACAATATTTTTTATTAACATATTACAGTTATATTAACTTAATTGCATAAAGGAATACATCAAAGAAAACAAAAAGAGTATGTGACAGATATGCCTACCTGGGTGTGAACTGGTTTGTACTGGTCGTTCTTGTGTCTCCCATTCTCCCTCTGCCCGCCCTCATCCATGGAAGCAATTTGGTTGCAGAAAGTAACAAGGATCTATTGTCTGCTGAACATCATAAATGCAAACTCAGCAACTTATAATAACTTAAAAGACTTAGCGCCTAGTCATCCATGGACTTAAAAGCCTTAAGCATGTCATCTGTATGTTTGTGAGCGAAAAAAAAATCCTAGTAAAGTTGTGTATAAGATTCATATGGAGAAAAACAGCGCCAAAAGATTGCAAGAAAAAGTTGGAAATGGGAAAAAAGCTTAAGCTGCAGTAATAGAATGAAATAGGGTTTTTCCAGGGAATGAAAATTGAAAATAATTAAAAAATGTTTGGAACCAATATGGAATCTAAGAAAATAAACATGACATTAAGTAAAAAACAAGGCATGATATCTTGAAACAACAGTAGTATGCAAAAGTGGAATGACCATCGTATAATTTTTAGCATGACGTTAAGCAACAACAGGATCACGTACCAAGTACTACAGAATTATATCCACAAAGATCTTTTAAAATGCACTCTTAATATCATCGTGACAACCAACCTCGTCATTAGGCACCACACAAGGGGGTTATTACCATCATATCACTTATTCATGTTCAAGTTCCATAATCCACCAGTCGACTCCAATGTTTAAAACATTTATCAAAATTTTCCGAAAATGTAAGCAGGACCTATGCGTAAAATGCATAAAGGAAACCATATGACATTTATAAAACAGGGGTTCGCCAATTCATATAGCAACATACTTCTATATCAAAAATCTGAACAACTGAAATTTAATTGTCTTTCTATAACTAATTATTTATATACGTAATCTAACGAATAATTTAACCATATGCTTACAATACTTACAAAAGCAGTGCCTGAACGCTCATATTCAATTACTTATGATTTACCATATATGTTTTTTTAGGTCCACTCATAACTTATACCCAACCATGTACCGTAATGATTACCAGAACTAATCATTTACTCATGCACTGATTATCTTCATTCTGAAATGTACCTTTTATTCATTGGTAACAGTTCAGTAACTTCGTTTATTCATATTGATACCACTGATTATTCACATACATTATATATACCTATACATAAATCAATGTATTTAGTTAGGTTAAATTTTATGACTTATCTCCTTCCATTTTCTACAAATTAACAATAATATAAACAGAATTTGAGAATAATTTATTTTCCAAATGTATCTGACTTGGTTAGGGCATTTTTAATCCTAAACTGGATCACACCATTAGCATTTATACCTTAGTAAGCATTAACCAAAGCCAAATAGTTCTTTAATTCTTTAATCCAAAAGAATAGTAACATCATATTCCCAATTCATCCGATAGCAAAACACCCAACTCATACTAATCCAACCACATAAGATCGTCCAAGAGGTTTACGCCAACAAGAAGTTCCCGACTCAGTACTCCGCAGCTCTCCGACAATGTCCTCTGAGCTTGTAGGACCACGACCCTCAAGCGGAAATGAAATCGGCACTGGAATATGTAAGGAGCAAATCAAACACCATAAAATGCTCAATCCTGGCCAAAATCATACATCTACGCCACTGGGTACTCACCGGACGAGGTCGGAGGCAACTGGCAAAGATTGGAGGCGAATCGAAGTGAAATCGATGCCGGAGACCAAAATCGTTCACGAAATTTTCGGGTCCAAATACTCCTGATACAATGCGCCTAAACTCCTCAGTTTTGTACCTCGGCTTCTCCTCGTCGAGAGCTAAACGGCAACATATGATTGGCCGGTCATCGGTGGTCGGACGGCGAATGGAGAGGGAAGCAACGGTGGTTGCCCCTCTTTTCTTTTTCCTGCGTCGAACAGGCGAGTTTTTATCCTCTCTCTCTCTCTCTCTCTCTCTCTCTGTCTCTCTCTCTCTCTCTCCTCACACCCTTATTTCCTAGTGACATTTTCTAAATGACTACAATGCCCTCATGAATTTGAAAACTCTCATTTTGATTGAACCAAATTGTATTAAAATATGTTTTTGATAATTTTAAATATGTAAATAATATTATATAATACATAAAAGTTTGAATAATAATAAAGAGATCTTAGAAAATTATACTTGAATTATTTTTCCTTTTGGATACAAATTTATATTTAAATTCTTGATCTTATAATTCTCTTGTTGAATCATGTAATTCTTAAAGAAAGATGACCCTCGACGATCATTGTCGAAGCGAATGATCCACTCCATAGATATGAGTGGTTCTCGCAGGCGACGCGACACTGTGACGAGGGATGTACGCTACGTTGAAATTTGGTCTAATATATGTTACATATTTGTAATATAAATATATTATAATATTTACTTCACGTAACTAGCATTTAGGTAATTTTGTTAACTACATGATATTTTTTCTTTGATGGAAGGAATACTATATATAGATATTATGGATTCCTAACTCAATTAATCTTGATATAAGTTTTCATCATATTAGATTACATATGAGTTAGAAGAACTTCATAAAAAGATCTCATTTAATCTAGTAGAATTTATATTTATATATTTATATGTTTAGGCTATGACTAAAGACTTAAGTGTATATTTTATTTTTATGCTTTCGATGTATTATATTATAATATATATGTATGTTTATTCTAACATGTGATATCAAATTTATATATTTGCTTAGTCATACTTCACTTTTTAATATTTTATTTATGCACATGTAGTGCATAATTGACATTTGTGTCGTGGATTATTTTTATCTTCTTAGAAGTATATTTTTTTGCACTTATCAAAATTAGAATTTGTCATAGTTTATGATTTTACAAAATTATTACTTTTTGAAAATATTGTCCATATGTTGTCAAATTGTCTAGGACTAAATGTTCATCTTTTTATAATCATATTATTTTGCATTTATTAAAAGTATGAATCTTATCGTACTTATATGATTTTGCATTTTTATTTGCTTTTAGAAGATGTCACCCTAAATTATTAAGTTATCATACTTATGATAATTATTTATTATTGATCATTTTATGACATTTTTTTATATTTTCTTTTATTGGACTATGTGATTAATATGAACTATTTATTGTTAGTCTCATGTTGATCATCATATTTTATTATATGGTGTAAAATAATATTTTCTTGTAAGCATATTATTTTGTATTTATCAAAAGTATGAAATTGTCATACTTTCTTGGGTGTGTAAAATTTTTGCTTTGAAAAAAAATATTTTGAGACTACATATTATTCATTTAAAAGTCATATTACTTTCTTGATCATGCAAAATATTTGACTTGAAAGAAAGATTATATTATGACTTTGCACATTATTCTTTTCATAATCATATTAGTTTGCTTATATCAAATGTATAAATTATTATACTTATTTGATAAGACAATTTTTTTGAAAGAAGAAAATATGAAATTGTTAAGTTCATGCATCATTGTATAGCAAAACTTAACACATATATTTTAATTTACTTTAAGATGTATAATAGTCCTTATGATGGTGGCTTATTATAAAACTTTTTATAAGCTATAATTGAGTTGATTGAGCATTTCTTAATTATTATGAACTTTGTTTTTGGGCTTACATGTAAATAAATAAATTTTTATGATGCCATCAAAATTGAATTTAATTCTATAATTATTTGGCTTGACTATTTGATAGTCATTATGAAAATTTTATTTTCCCCAAATAGCAAAGTTTATTTTAATGTAAAATAAAACATTATTTGCATTATAAATTAATTATCAATTTATGTGATGCATAAGATTTGTATATTTTAACATATTTTATTATGATATTATGTGATTTGATATATTTGAATAATTAAAGAGTAGTCACAACATCTTTAATTATATGATTATATATTTATAATTTTGTGATTATATAAATCACATTTAGATTATGACATCAAAATTTGATTAAATATAAAAGATACATTAATTTTATCCTTTAGGAATGTTAATTGTGATTTTATATTTAATTAGGATGAGAAATTACTATTGTTTATTTCTTCCATTATAAAAGTTAAAAGTTATGTCATTTGTATCTTATGACATCAAATTTTAATTAAATATAAAAGATATATTAACTTTACCCTATAAGAATGTTAATTGTGCTTTTATATTTAATTAGGGTGAAAGATTAATATGTTTATTTTCTTCATCATAAAAGTTATGTTTTTATATTTAATTAGGATGGAAGATTAGTATTATTTATTTCTTCCATCATAAAAGTTATATTTTTTATATTTAGTTAGACTGAAAGATTATTATTATTTATTTCTTCCATCTTAATAGTTAAATTATGAAATTATGATGTGTTAAATTTTTTGCTCGCAGGTCAATTTTAATGACACATAAATTCATATATATATTTTGATATATTATATATGTGCATGATTTTATAACTTTTTTAAAATATAATGAAAATGCACTTGTATTTTTTATTTTAATTATGATTTGTTCATTTGGTTTTTATATTATTGATCACCTTATATATCATGAAGTTAGTGAGAGTTAAATCGTCCATTTTTATTGATGATATCTTAACTTTCATTGATATATTAGTTATTATATGAAGTAAACATTTTTTATGGATAAAAGAATATTCACTACTTGTAATACTTATTAGAAAAAGTGTGTATTAGAAACAAATGATATAATGACGAAATGAGTTTTTATAAACCACTTTTATACTTGTTTTATTTTGAGGTGACGTAATATTTTATTGAAGAATTTTGTCGTTTGATTTTGGATTATTAAGTTTATCCCTAATAATCAAGGATGTGACAATTTAATAATACATTGTTATATAAATTTGAGAGCCGAAATAACGTGTTGTTGATATTAAGTGCTTAGTCATTAAAGGAGCACATTAAATATAAGTGTTCATATATGGAACATAACTTTTGGACATATATTATGGATTCTTTATTGAAAAACGTATCATAAATTATTAAAGAATCACAACTCATAAGAGGTGTTCAATTATGTCACTTATAACTTAATGATCTTTTTTTTAACATGCATGAATTTGTGGAGAATGATAGATATATTTTGTTGGACCCAGAATAAATATTCGGATTTTTTCATAAAGAACTTGTTGTAAAAATATTAAATTACATTGTGATACATGAAAGAATATACTTTTCTATATAAATGTCATATCGCCATTATTCATGTGTTTTAGTATATTAATATATTTATGGTTATTTCTAAGTAACAAAATACTAGACCAATTGGGAGAATGTTGGAATTTGGTCTAATATTTGTTACATATTCATAATATAAATATATTATAATATTTATTTCAGATAACTAGCATTTAAATAGTTTTGTTAACTACATGATAGTTTTTTCTTGATGGAAGAAATACTATATATAGATATTATGAGCCTCTAACCCAATTAATCTTGATACAAGTTTTCATCACATTAAATTACATATGAGTTAGAAGAACTCCATAAAGAAGTTATCATTTAGTATAGTAGAACTTATATTTATGTGTTTATATGTTTAAGCTATGACTAAAGGCATAAGTGTATATTATATTCTTATACTTCCACTATATTATATTATAAAGTTTATGTATGTTTATTCTAACACGCTATTGTCAAATATCGCTTATAAAAGATGTCCTCAAGCCGACACTACGCGGGAGCTACATACGCCAGTGATATTTTTTATTAATGGTATTTCGACATAACATGAGTGTAGGATCTAGAATGACACCAAGAGGGGGGTGAATTGGTATATTAAAATCTTTTATTTTCTTTACTTAAATCTCTCAGTTTTGGGTTAGCGGAAGCAAACATATACAAATATAAACAAGCAGAGGAGAGAGTAAAGAGAACAAACACACAACAAACACAAAGTTTGTTATCGAGGTT
>LTAE01013012.1:0-10372 GCA_001647135.1 Pontederia paniculata
GGAGAAGATCGGAGCGGGGACGTAGGCCAAGGATTTCGGCCGAACCTCGATAACAAACCCTGTGTTTGTTTGTTCTTCTTCTTAATCTTCTCTCTATTTGTGTTTTATATTCATACTTGCTTTCTTCCGCTGAACACAACACATCTAGTTTTAGTTAAGAAGAACAAAAGATTTTATAACACCAATTCACCCCCCCTCTTGGTGCCATTCCAGATCCTACAATCCTCACTTTTCTCTTCATTTGCCCATGTGTTTGTGTTCAAGCTGGGGGGTGTGGACAGCTGGGACCCATCCTCCATCGTGTCAGATATCTCTTTGAAGGTGTCATATACCAGCACCACCTCTTTCCTTTTTCTACACTTGTGGTTATTCATGATTAGGGGAGATTTTGTAGCTGGCATCAAGTCAGCACCATTACAGCTGGTGATCAGTTTTCCTCCAAATTTTGTCTCCTGAAATCTCGCAGGTGGTGACAGATCAACATCAACATTCCCTGTGTCCAGCTGTCCACTAGATTTTGCCCCCTGGGATCCTCCATATTTTGCCTCTTGGGATCCTCCAGATTTTGCTTCCTGAAATCATGCAGAGACCATCCTTATGATCGCCTCGCTGGGTGTTGGCGAGATATGTGGGATTGTGATTGCGTCAATCTCATGATTTGATTTTGTCGCCGGCAATCCTTGAGTCTTCTCCGGCACCGGCGATGTCATGCCGACCAGGACCTCCTTCCAAGTTTTGTCCACTCTTTTCCTTTTCTCCAACGTAATGTTATATGCAATCTCACCATTGATCAGATTTATATTTTCATGGACTGTTTTGCCTGGGTGAAGCCAAATAGAAGCTTCCACCATACTCATGTCTCCACTTTCCATTGATGGGAATTTCACTTCGCACATGGTCGCAAATGGGTTGATGATTGCCAATATTATTTCCATGCACCAGAGATGTAGTGGAACACCCTGAATACCTATTGTGGTGTTGCTGCGTGTTCCGGCTGGTTCACCTCCTTCTGCCGTAGACCACATGCGAAATTTTATATCCCCTCCACTTGATGCAGGGAGGGTTGTGCCAGAGATCTTCTCCATATCCTTTTGAGTTAGACTCCAGAGAAGGAAGGTAGAGACTTAAATTCAGGATATGCGAATGGTTGCGCCATCTGGTATCAATCTCCTATCATCTTGGATAAGATATCCATGGCCGGCAGTGTTCCTCCCAATATGTATCCAACCAGGCAGTTTTGTTGGATTGCCAGGTTGTGATTAATCATAGGGCTCCATGGTGCTTTGATTGTTGATACCAATGTATTCCTCACTCTCTTTCCTTTTCTTTGAACTACTTCCTTCTCTCTATTCCACATCTCCTGTCTTCTGCGAGCGGTATGACATCTAACCCTGGTGTGTCCCAATCCTCCACATTCGAGGCATTTGATGGGATGCCGACAGTTCCTCTGGATGTGACCCCAACAACGACATCTGTAGCATAGTACCCGTTTGCTGCCCTCACTTGCAGTACGGAATCGTCTTTGATTTGAACGGCGGTATGACACCAACTGCCATTCAAGGTCCTCCTTTTCATGGTGGCGCCGATGGGAGGGGGTCTCCCCTCGACGTTCGCTGTTAGCACCGACGAGAGGGGGTCTCCCGCCGATGATCTCCTCTCGTGTCCTCACTCTTGCCATCAGCCAGAGAACTAGTCCGACATGCATGTACTGTTGAATGGGACATCACTTTTCAATACTTTCTTATCTTGTCCTGCTACATATGTAAATAGCTTTTCTTTGTATCTTGCAATCTACGACAAGAACAAGGAGGGAAAAAAATAAGATACCTGTCACAGGAAGAAAACAAAGACTAACTAATATGATAAATATTCTATCTAGTTCAATCATCCTTGGAAAACATTTAGCCTTTAGAAACACAATGTGATGTTTGTATCAGAAATAGAGAGCAACTAGCAATAAACAGAGGCAAAATAATTCCTATGTAGTGCACAGGGAACTGAATACCAATCAGAAAGAAGAGTGACAAATGATCAATCTTTGCCCATAACTAGAATCCCCCTTCAATTTCTCGGTAACATATTTCAGTGATTTCATTTAGCAAATAGAAGCAATGTATACATTTGTTTCTGCTGACGGAACAAAAATAATATCCAAATAAGATGGATATAATGTGACATGTCGCAAATATAAGAGGACACAATTCGCAAGCAGAAAGGGAGACAATTAAGGAGTTGATTAGGCCCTAGATCTGACCTCAATTTCGTAGTCCTTCATACCCTGATCCATAGCCTGAGTATAGAACTCCATGTACCAATCCCACCGCCGGGGATGCACCCTCTCCAACACGGCCTATCAGAAAACTATCGATGACATGAAATCGTAGAAGCAACAGATTAAAATCTCTCCCCCCAATGCCAATATGGGAGGCCCGGCGATTGGCAGAGCCATCGCACTGGAGGTTGGCTCCCAGGATGAGACACCGCCTTCCACATCGGCGTGCCGCCGCTGGTGGTGCTATGAACACGCAAGAATGGGGAGTTGAACGCGAGTAGAAGACCGGCGTCGGCCGCGATGGTCGTTAGGGAGATGACGGGAGGTCGACATGACGGTGGTGGACTCAACGGGCACTTTTATTTTGCGGTGTCAAGGAGATTGTGGCCCAAGGCCCAAGTTATAACTAGTTAGAAAGGAAAATAAAGGTTGGGTACGTGCACCCCATGCTGGTCCCCAAACAAAAAGCGACCCAATATCGCAGGGGAAATGAGAAATTTTTAATCGAGTCTTCACTCGGCTGTATGAGATGTGCGAGGTGGTCGGCACATGCATTGCACTCTCTCGGGACGTGCACTATGGAGATCTCCCATGGTCTTGCAATACGTTCCAATGTTTCTTCTACTACTCTTCGTAGGTGTGGGCTTGCTCTCATTCGGTTGTTGAGGATCTCGACAACCGGGCGACAGTCGATTTCAAGGATGAGTTTCCCGGATCCTAGAGTCCAAGCGAATTCTAGTGCGCTCTGTGCCCCAAGGATCTCAGTTTCTAGGGCGGAAGCGGCATTGAGTGATTTGCTGAAACCTTTGATCCAGTTGCCATGGTGGTCCGTCCTCCTGCGCATGCGGGTTTGTTTCTTCTTGCATTCGAGTTGAAAGTTGCGTCCACGTTACATTTGAGAAAGCCAAGAGGTGGCAGAGACGCTGGGACGCCCTCCCAAACACAGGAATTCCTGGGATTGCTGAAGGATCGATTGGATCAGTTTGAAGTCCGATTCGACCACCCGGTTCGGGCCACAAATCACTCTAAATTCGTGGTGCCAATTGGGTCAATTTGATCCGATAAAATCTGATTAAATTTTGGGTTGAACCGTCCAACTCGACGAGTTTGACCAACTGACAATTTTTTTTCAAATAATAATAATAATATAAGTTTAATTTAATTTTCTAAAACTAAATAATCTACTTTGTCATATAAGTAAGATTTTAAAATAATTACGTTAAATAAAAAAACTTAATGAATCAATCGAGCGTATTGGTATTTAATAATTATTTTATTATTTATCTTTGATTATTAAGCACTATTACAAATTGTGAATTAGAACAAAAAAATATCATGTTATTATATTAATAATATGTGCTCATATATTTTGATTTTATACATAATTTCTTATTTCATATTAATTTATTATTATCCGGTTCGACCATCCGATCTGACCGATCTAACCGGTCCGACCTAACCCGTCGAACTATCCGGGTCAATATTCGTGTCGGATTTTAAAACATTGGTCCATTACTAATGTCGAAAAATCAACCCATTGAGTTATGGAATAAACCCTACACTACCTAGAATCATCTTGTAAACCCTAAAAACCTCCGTTTTCTCGGCCGCCGCCGGTCCGAGTAGGTGTTCATGCGACTCTTCTTCCTTTATATATTCTTGTTTCCCCATTCAACACAAATCTATATTTTTTTCCTCCTTTTTTGCTTTGTCTTTTTTTTTTGTTACCAATTGGTTGTATCTTGGTTCCATTACTCTCTTTAGTTTACTCATGGTAGATTAGAAAGCTTACTCCTTTGAAAGGTTACAACAAGTGATGATAAGCAAGACAATGACATTAGCACTCCACTTGTTAACTTGTGGAGGATGATGAGCCGTCTATTGATGGGAATCTCTCTGATGTGTTTCTACTACCTATGAAAATTCAAGATTTATATGTTTATGTTTTTGTTAATGCCCGTGATATGTAATATGCCTATCAAATGCTGCAATATATGTATTTTGTTAGTATATAAATGCTTCGTCGATGATGCACAAACATATGAACGTATTATCAGATGTAGAATGATGAGTTTCTTCATTGTCACTACCACTAAGGCGATGATTTCATTTACAAATATTAATATCTTGAATTAAAGAATCGATTTTTAGGGCTACTCACCTTTGTTGTTAATAGTAATTATTTAGTTTGTTGCCTGTGATGGTGTTAAATATATTACGAATGATCTTTCACTGTGAAAAGTATTAAATATGAGGCATTGACCCTTGTATTGCGATAATATGCTTAGCAATTTTGTAATGCTTTTGTAATCAGACTTTCAATGTAAGATCTTAGAGTTTTCCGGCCTCGTAGATTTAAAATTTTGAGTTACCTGACAAGATATGCTGCAAGTGATGAGAAACAAGACATGGACATCAACACTTCAGTTATGGAGGATGATGATTAGGTCTGATGGGAATCTATCTGATGCTTGAATATCCCAAGTCCTTAATATGCATTGAATTATCATCTGCATTGGGAGAATTAGTAATATATCATTTCTTTTTGCCAACAGATATTTTTCTTCATAATATGATGGTGATAAATATACTTTGAGTGAGTGATTGCTATGAAAAGAATTTCATCTGAGTAAATGTTGTTTTATAAATTTTTAATACATGTATTATTATGAATGTTTGTTTTGTTTCATGTCATTGTATTTTAATGCATTATTTTGTCCTGTAATTTCATATCTTCTAACTGATGAAGCATTTTTTTATTATCAATTTTATGCTTATCGAGTTATTTTGACACTCATGTTAAACTTATTTTTTTAGAGTTGTATGTTTTGTCCATTTTTCATTGGATCAAATTGCTTGTAGATCCTTTGTACTGCATTTGTATCTTGCAGATGAAAGTTATCATCTATTCTATTATTATAAGCATGTAATTCAAAAAAGATGGTGCCATGAAAGATGAATTTAAGATTCCTAACATCCAGTACTAATTTGGAGAGTGCCCCAGCAATGTTTATCACTGAGCTTGTTCTGGATTATGGCAACTTAATTTTCGCAGTTAGGAGGAACTTAATATAGGTTGTTTTGTATAATTTTGCTATGTATCAAATGAATGAAACTTATGATAAATGTGGAAGTTCTTGTGCTAAACACTAGCTATGTTTTTTCTGTCAATTATTGTGTAAGTTTATTTGGCATCTAGATCTTTTCTTTTTCCTTGGATATTAATAGAAATTAACAAGATAGCCACCACTACTTAAGTAACATTAGTATTGAAATTCAAAACTACTTTTCATGTCTAAATTTAAAACATTTATCATTTATTCTTTTACTTGTCACTAGGTATTTGAATAATTTGTCTTTAGGAAATATCTTTGCAATTAATTTCTTAATTGTAACTTCTTGTGTATGTGGAATACTTCATATTGCCTTATTATTGCAGTATTGTCTTGTGAATGCATGATGATTAAGTTATTAAGAACGGAGATTTGAGTACTCTTTGTTGAAGCTTGGCGTTTATATGTCGGGCTCCAAAGAGTCCAATGCGGACTATTAATATGAAGACACTACTCAAATCAGTTCATTGAAGCAGTAACTTACAACCGAGTCACTGGAGAGGGCGAAGGCGCGGGAGCCCAATGCCAATGCGGGAGGCCCAAAGACAGGCAGTTGTAGAGCCATCGAAGTGGAGGATGAAGCTCCTAGGATGAGACGTCGCCTTCCTCCAGCGGCGCAACAGGGACATCAACGTGCCACCGCATGTCCGTAAAGGATTAGCTCACCAGGATCCTCTTCCAAGGCTTTTGGTTCCAGCGACAACTCTCCCACGGCCGGCGCCGCCGTCGAAGGTGCTATGGACGTGCCAGAACGGAGTGTTGAGCTCCATGGTGAGTAGAAGACCGACGTCGACCTCGTGGTGGCGGAGGTCGTCGGAGAGATGACGAGAGGTGGACATGTGACGGTCGTGGCGGACATGCTGCTATGTCGAAGGATATTTAATTCCATCATTGCCATATAACAAATGAGCACTTTGATTTCAACATAATGGGCCTTGGCATACCAAATACAACCCACTTTATTTTTTCTTTCATATGCCTTTTGTTTCAATATAAGGTCCATTACTAATGTCGAAAAAGAAGCCCATTGAGTTATGGAATAAACCCTACACTACCCAGGATCATCTTGTAAACCCTAAGAACCTCTGGTTCCTCGGTTGCCACCGGTCCGAGCAGGTGCTCATGCGACTCTTCTTCCTTTATATATTCTTGGTTCCCCATTCAAACCAAGCCTAATGTTTTTTCCTCCTTCTTTGCTTTTGTTTTTTTTGTTACCAATTGGTTGTATCTTGCTTCCATTGTTCTCTTTAGTTTACTCATGGTAGATTATAAATCTTACTCCTTTGAGGTTGCAGCAAGTGATGAGAAGCAAGACAGGGACATCAACACTCCACTTGTTAACTTGTGGAGGATGATGAACTGTCTATTGATGGGAATCTCTCTGATGCACTTTTTCTATCTATAAAAATGTAAGATTTATATGTTTTTTTTTTATCTTTTTGTTTTTTTACTGCTTGTGATATATCATATGCCTATCAAATGCTGCAATATTTATGTTTTGTTAGCATGGAAATGCTTCGCCGATGATGCATAATCATACGCACGTATTATCAGATGTAGAATTATGAGTTTCTTCATTGTCACTACCACCGAGGCTATGATTTCATTTACAAATATTGATATCTTGAATTAAAGAACCTATTTTTTGGGCTATTTACCTTTCTAATTTGTTGGGATTGCTATCAAACGTAATTTTTTGTTCTTTATAGTAAATATTTAGTTTGTTGCATGTGATGGTGTTAAATATATTATGAATGATCTTTCACTATGAAAAGTATTAAATCTGAGACATAGACAATGTATTGCAAAAATATGCTTAGAAAAAAAGTTGTCTTTTAATGTAAGATCTTGGTATTACATCTTCAAGTTTTTGGGCCTCGTAAATTTAAAATCTTGAGTTATCAGACAAGACATGCTGCAAGTGATGAGAAACAAGACAGGGACATCAACACTTCAATTATGGAGGATGATGATTAGGTCTTAGGGGAATCTCTCTGATGCTTAAACATATTTATTCCAAGTCCAATATGCATTGAATTATCATCTGCATTGAAAAAATTAGTAATATATCATTTTTTTTTGCCAAAGGATATTTTTATTCATAGTTGCCTATGATGGTGATAAATATAATTTGAGTTAGTAATCAATATGAAAAGAACTTCATATGAGGCAATGCAGTTTTATAGATTTTCAATACATGTATGTATTGTTTTGAACGTTTGTTCTGTTTCATGTCATTGTATTTTAATGCATTGTTTTGTCTTGTAATTTCATATCTTCCAACTGATATTGTATCAATGAGGCAATTTTTTATTTATCATTTTGATGCTTATGGAGTTATTTTCACTCTCATGTTAAACTTATTTTTTTAGTTATATGTTTTGTCTATTTTTCATTGGATCTAATTGTTTACAGATTCTTTGTACTGCATTTGCATCTTGCATATGAAAGTTATCGTCTATTCGATTATTATAAGCAGGTAGTTCAAACAAGATGGTGCCGTGAAAGATGAATATAAGATTCCTAACATCAAGTACTAATTTGGAGAGTGTCCTAGGAATGTTTATCACTAAGCTTGTTCTGGTTAATGGCAACTTAATTTTCGCAATTAGGAGGAACTTAATTTAGGTTGTTTTGTATTATTTTGCTATGTATCAAAGAAATGAAAATGATTATAAACGTGAAAGTTCTTATGCTAGGCACGAGCTATGTCAATTATTGTGGAAGTTTATTTTGCATCTAGATTTTTTTCTTTTTCCTTGGATATTATAGCCACTACTACTTAAGTAACATAAGTATTGAAATTCAAAATTGTTTTTCATGTCTAATTTTAAAACATTTGTCATTTATTCTTTTATTTGTCGCTCGGTATTTAAATAATCTGCCTTTAGGAGATATCTTTGCAATTAATTGTTTAATTGTAACTTCATCTTTTGTATGTTTAATATTTCATGTTGCCCTATTATCGTAGTATTGTTTTCTAAATACCTCATGATTAAGTTATTAAGAACGGAGATTTGCGTACTCTTTGTTGAAGCTTGGCGTTTATATGTCGGGCTCCATAGAGTCCAATGTGGACTATTAATATGAAGGCATTTTATGTTCTAATATTTGTATGTCTTATTTTTACATCGTGTCTTCTTTTCCCTTCATGCTTACGAGTTTCGGCTTCTGTGTTGCAGTTCACAACATCTTGCTTTTTTTTAGGTACAAAGATGAGGCTTCACTTGTATTAATGAGATATAGGTTTACCCTAAGGTGTTACATTCTCACTAGGAGGTCCTTCTCGAGCAACTCCTTTAGTTGTGGCGGGCAATACACCAATATGGCTGTGCCAAGGTTGCAATGGAGCGCTTGTTTCGCCAGCCAATCGGCGCACTAATTGTTTCAACGAGGGATCTGGCTCATATCAACTCTCCATGGTTTGTACAAAAGTTCTCTAATGTCACATATAACTCCTTCCAGCCAACTTAAAGATTGTTGGGTGGTTGTGATGTAGTTGAGAGCTTCAACTGAGTCCATTTCAAGTTGTAGGCATCTGATACCTTCTGACCAAGCAATGTTGAGTCCTACCTTGATGGCATGTAACTGTCATAACTGGGGTTGTGATTCATATGTTGTGGAAGAAGCCTTTGATCCATTCTCCATGCTCATTCCTGATGATGCCTCCTGCTGCAACCAAGCCAGGGTTTCCTCGTGCCGAGCTGTCTGTATTCAGCTTCATCCATCCTTCTCTCGGTTTGGTCCATTACGTTTGTTCTACGTTCCCCTCGTAATAGAGGGTTGTTTTTTGTAACGCCCCCAGAAGACCATCCCGTCACGTGGTAGAATTCCCTCATGGGTGCGCTACGACATACTTCATGAAATTGACTTAAAGGTTTACTAACAAGACTTAGTCAACAAAATGCGAAAGAAATAAAAACTTTTAGAGGTTCAAAACTCTTTCTATAACATAAAGAAAAATATGTGGAAGTCTTAAATCAATAAATGTCTCAAAAGTCTAATTAGAACAACTCAATATGAAAGACTAAAAGGAGAGACACTAAGGATCACTAGACATGTACAAAGTCAGCCATCATGAGCATTAGACGCCGCATGCTCCACCAACATCTTGTACTACTGACTACTCACCTGTAGGATCCAATACAGGGAAGATAAGTATCTATGAGCTATGAATCCCAGTATGTAAGACAATCAATAGATAAGTATGACATGATAAATAAAAAACACAGGAATAAGCTAATGATAAAATCAAAAGGTCAATTATTCCTTTTCTTAACTTTCTTACATTTCTTATTTATCTTTCATCATCTTCATCATCATGCTTTCATATATCATCATCTTTAACTTTACATCTTCTTAACATCTTATATATAACATAATCTTTCATAACTTAACATCTTTCTTAACTTAGCACCAAAAGTGAGCTATGGCTACGGTCAAACATCAATCAATCTGAGTATACTTTACATAAGAAGTGAGCTATGACTATGGCCAAACATCAATAACTCCAATTATTATCTTTACTTAAGGAGTAAGCTATGACCAAGGGCAAACTTCAATTACTCCCCTTCATTATCATTATTATACTTCATTATTCATCTTCATCTTTAATTACTCCATCATCATTGATGAGTGAAAATCGTGTGCATCAAAAGTACAGATGGCACCAGGTTTTCTGGACCTGGGGGCACCTTCATAGAAAAACAGAATATCAACAAGTTTTAAAAATAAACCTAAACACACAACTCCAACCACAAGTATACGGTTATCCTTGTAGTATTTTAGGGTCGAATCCACAGGGAAATCAGAAATTCACAATTCAATACTCTATTCTACCATGAACCGAAATCAAGAGGAAATATCTTTTGTGCAGAAATTTAAGTAAACTAAGACTAAAATATGAAAACAAAGACAAACTAATATTTTTGGTATTTTAGATATTTAGATAAAGAGAAAGAGAATCAATATAGAGCAAGATCGAAGC
>LTAE01013014.1:0-13108 GCA_001647135.1 Pontederia paniculata
TTAAGCTCAGTATACACTTGTGTTTTCAGTATTGAAGTTCTTATTTGATATACTAATCATTGGTGCATGTAGGACTGAATTGGAAAGTGTTTAAATGTGTTTAAGTATCAAGAATCTATGAGGTTGGGATTAGTCAGTGGAAAGAAATTCTTGTGGTGAGTGCATAAACGAAGGCAAGAGAATAGTAGTTATTCTGCATGGTGGAAACAATGATTGAAAATTTATTTTATGAGATTTGCTCTGAATATTGCTTGAGGACAAGCAAACATCTAAGCTTGGGGTTGTGTGATGCATGCATTTTAGAACATATTTTAGGACCTGCATTAGGCATAATATTGAGTCATTTTCACATTGCATGCATATATTTTCTACTTTATTTGATTCAATTCTTCCAAGTCTGAGATCTACTCTTGTTTGGTGTATTTTGTAGGAAATCACATGGAAAGGTGGAAGAATGATAAAAATCAACTGAATATTGTAAATGGATGTGCTCGGGAGGAAGAAATCAACTCTGCAGCCATCACGGGCGACCACAGGTTACGGGTCGTGATGCATCAGTATTAGCAGCAGCGAGCATTTCAACTAACGTTACGGGCCATGATCAAATATCACAGGCCGTTATGGAGGATATCACGACCGCAACCTGCATATCACGACACTTTCCGAGAGCCTGCAACCTGAATTCCAGACCATCACAGGCCGTTACCATCCGTAACAGGCCGTTATGATGCATATCATGGATCGTCATTCGGTCACGGCGGCGACAGAAGCAGCATATGCGAAATCCAGAATTATTACAGAAGCAGCATATGCGTGAGTTACGAGAATCTGAGATGCGGAACTACTCAGAGCCCGAGTTACGGGCCATGACGACTTGAGGAATAATGAAGTAATCTTCAGTTACGGGCCGTGAGATTCTGTCATGGGTCGTGATAAGGTTACGCAGATTTGTTTGTTCGAGATATTGATATGATTCGACGGCCAAGAAGTTTGGGATTTAATTGGAAACTTTGAAGAATGAATTCTATCTTATTTCTTAGGATTTGGTTAAGTTTTACTGGACTCTCAACATCACCGTTGATGGAGGAGCAGATTTGATCCAAGGGTTTATATGTAATGCTGATCTAACCCTAAGGAATCCTAGGTATAAAAGGATTTCGTTGCAACCAAGAGGGCTATCTTTTGGAGGTTTGGAATCTTGGAGGCTAAGAATTCAGATCATATTTCCCGATTCTATCCAAAGACCTAGAGGAGGACGAAGGCTGGGAATTGATCCAACCATTGGAGAAGAGAAGACGAAGGCTATAGGCTGCTGGATTGAAGGAAAGAACGGTGCATTCGCTGGAAGGTTGTTCGACTTCGTCCTTCGTAGTTTCTTATAAATGATTTTATAAATTGTTCCTTTTGAATATGTGATATGTTCTTAATGTTATTTTTCCTCTGAGATGATCTTGAATATCTTTTATTAACTGCCTAGTGTAGAAGAGTTTTATGATCTGATTTGTAGGGAGGATTGATCCAGAAATATGTCTTACCATTGCATATCTCAGCTTGAATACTTGTTTAAGATTTAGGTTGTGTGGCCTATTGGTGGGTCTTGTTTAAGCAATCAATAGTTTAGGTCTGCAGAACAATATTGCATCTTAATTTATGAGTTATATGAGGTGGATTCATTTGAACATCCTTATTAATTCTGAGATTAAGATATGTGATTTCAGTTGTTGAGGGGATCACACCTTTAGCATACCTAGTCCATTATTAGGAACAACCCGTGCTTACATGATATCCAATCAACTTAGTGGTGAACATAATCCCTGCCTTCCCCAGATCTTGAATTCCTCTATTTACTTATCACATCTATACTTCTCCTTATAATTAGTTTATGTTCTGAACATTTAAATAAACATTCAGTAAATTATTTCTCTCAAATCACCTTAGAATTGATTAAGATAAAACATCAATCCTCGTGGGTTCGACATCCTTCTCATCTTCTATATTACTTATGCGCGATCAGTATACTTGCTGGCTTTCTTTTGCACTGCAGGATTTTACACATCATCGCTGCCAATTTGGGGCGTGCTTCCATTGTGAAAAATTTGGTGACTTCATTAAAGAACGCCCCGACGAACAAAAGAATGACAAGAAAGGACCCCAAGGAAGAGGAGGTGCTCCAAGGACGGTACAAGGAAGTGCCTATGGCATGAAAGTAGAATGAGAGCCACATGTCTATGGCATGCAACTAGAAGAGCCACATAATGACACTCTAGGTAACCTTACTGAACCCTAATGATTAAATATGAAACTAGAGATAGTTCGCATTGCTGAATTCGAGTACGAATTCATTTTTAATGAGAATATTATGTAACATTTGGTAATTCCAGAAATTAAAATAACTAAGAAAAATGGACAAGAAAAAGTGAAACATGGGTAAACACGGACCGTGTCCCAAGGGACATGGGCTGTGTTGTTCTCATAAGATGTGAAATTCAAACACATACCATGTTCGAAACTAACGCCGGTCATGTTGTCTTATTGAAAACAATGGAAAAGATTTAATAAAGTATGAGAAGGAATAATAATAAATATTATGGGATTAAGTATAAGATTATGTAGACTTTCACTCAAATTATACTAACTAAATCCCTATAAAAGAGAATTAGAAGAGAGAGAGGGTCATTAATTTCTCTCCCAAGGCACTTAAATCTCTCTCAATCTCCCTCTTCCGGTGAATCAATGAGGAACGAATATTGAGGAACACAGAAGAAGTATTAATTACAAACGAAGGTATGTAAGTTAAAGGAATAACTATAGAATATCATATATTTTGATATAATATAGGGATGATCTCGATTGGGCACGAATTTGTCTTACTTGACATGACGCGAGTTCACGCAACACCGACCGCGTCGACGAGGAGGCAGGTTGTGTGCCACCAGATAATGAAAAGATGATCGAACAAGGGTCGTGTCGCCATCGATCACGAACCTTGTCTACCTGACTTCATTGTGTTCTACGTGTACACGGTTCACGTGACCCCACGTCACTAGTCGTGTCCCCTGCATGACAATCACCGCATCATTCTAAGCACCAACTCTGTCTTACCGAACAATGAGGAACGCGAGAACGCGAACCACTCTTTCTCATATGCGGTCGTGCCTCGCATGCAACATTGGAGATGGAACATGGGCCATCTTGCACCTTAACACAACTGGTGTTTCATGGATCAAATTAAAGTGCAAGTTGAACCCTAACCCTAGCACTGTTTGTGTTTTATCCAACACAAACCATTTTGACCTATGTTATATATCAGACGCCGATCGTTTTGCGCCTAGGAGACTGATGCAATGGCAAAATGAATCGTGTCATCTCAGACGCGGACCGTTTCTTAAAATCGAGGATGACTCCACTGTTCTCCACCCCAGACGCAGATCGTGTCATGAGATGACACGAGCCGTATTCTGCCTGATTGAATATAGTTATGTTTATTTGTCCTGCAATGATTGTTATATCCTGATGAGTGTTCCCTAAGTTCTCATGATCTTCACCACAGACAATATAACCTTAAAACTAGCTAATGTTTGTGATTGAATTTGCTCCATGAAGAGGAGGGCCCCGCTGACTTCGAGATTTATCTCGACTACATGATTTATACCTGGCTACAAAATTTATTTTTGACTGCAGGATTTTATCATGACTGGAGGATTTATCTTGACGGTGGGGACCCCGACTGGGACTCGACCCGACTGATTACTACTGAATCATGGCCTAGCTAGTTATGCCTGCGTCGAACAACCTGAATCCCGTTGCGCTTGGTAAAGGTACACATATTGATTATGATGCGGTCTTAATACACTAGTCGTTCAAGTAATATAATGATTAAGAGTAAGGATGTCGAAACCATGAGGACTAATGTAACCTAGCTTTATCTAATTCCAAAAGTAACAGAGAAATGATCAAATTCATTTTTTCTCCAAATAATCGAAAAGAAAAATGAGCTAACTAGATGAACAGGGTAAGATCAGATCAGATAAGGTTGGGAAATTAGGGACTCTATCTCACAACTACTTCAGATTGAATCTATTGATGGACTAAGAATTGCCTAAATTATGATCCCCTAAACAAGTGCAATCAACTATCTTAAATTCAAATTAATTGAAATGTTCAAACGAATCCACCCTAAATCAATCTAAATTTAATATGCTTTAAGGTTGCATTTCTTGAACTATTGACTGCTTAAGCAAGTCCAATCAACAAGCCACACAATTCAGAATCTTCCGCGAGTAGTCTAGATTATGAAATGAATTGATTGACTTAAATTAAAAGGTCAATTTTCTCATGCACTTAGAAGAATAGAATTTGACTACTCTAAAAAACTATTAATCAAATTGAATAATCACATAGTAGAGAAAAAGCATTAAGAGAATAGCAATCATGTTCTAAAAGGAATAATTCACTAAAATTCAATCTAAAATAGGGTTCACAAACTCCCTAATACAGATGATTAAAACAAAAGAATGATTCCTAACAGAAGAATAAGGAATAAAAGAATCAAACTTTATATCTCAACATAGACTTCTCCTTGATCTCAGCAAATTTTTTCAATGTCTAGCTCTGGATCTGGCCTCTCATCCTCTCTTTTCGTTCTTGTCCAACCTTTATATCATATTCTATTCCCCTTTTTATACCCCTCTCTAGATTAGGGTTTCATAGGGATTGCACAGAAATCTCCACCTCTCAATCAACAGTTGTGATAAAATTCCCTTTAAAAGTTTCTTCTAAATCTTCAGAAACATCTTCTAATCAAGAATCTAAAGTCCTGGATCAGATAGACTTCTTCCCTGCCATCGAATCTCATCAAATCTGCGAAAAGATTAACTTGCGTAACATTCTCACGGCCTGTGATATACTATCATGTCTCGTAACTCGGATGCAGTTCGGGTCTTGAAGGGTGATTTCCCACACTTACGGCCCATGATGGATCATCACGGTCCGTAGCACATTCGTTGTAATTGATAACCGCCTCGATAAACATCATGATGCATGGTTACGCCTCGTGACTTGCTATGTAGTGACCCGTAACACAATCTAATGACCCGTAATGTCTGGGTTGCAGTTGCATTGGCTATTGTAAAGGGCGTAATATGGGCGTAATGGCTTGTGATGTGTCATGTCATTACTGCTACTCCTTTATCAAGGCCCATAACGGCTCATCACAGTATGTGATGAAAATTGTTTATTTCCACTCCGTAAATGTGCTCTTTTATGAGTCGATTCCAGCCCTTGCCGATTTTCTACAAAACACCAACAAGAGTATATTCCGGACATCAAATAATATGAACAAATAAAGAATAAAATGGATGCATGACATGCAAGAATGACTTCAAAACACACCTAATGCAGGTCCTACAATCTGTTATAAAATGCATGGATCAGATTGTCATGATTAAGATAAGATAACCAGAAAAGAATAAAGTAGGCTTGAACATACTAATTACTGCACATCTTGATGCAATTGATGATCTTGCTAATGAAAGAAAGAACTAATATGGACCAATTGTATCTTGCAACCATTCTACATCTTGATAGTCCAACTGATGGGTCCATGATTGAATTATAGTTAGTATAAAAGGTAACTGAAAAGTAAAGAAAAATGAGAAAGTAAAGTAAATGATAATACTAAGATTATCTATTTCCTAATATTATTTTAATATATATTTTATTCTATTGTTTATTGTTATTACATACTTGGCTTCATTGCTCATGGGATATTATTTTTTCTGCTTTTTATCCTGCAGGTGAGGGAGGTAATGATGAATAGATGATGGCATTGGTGACACAGGTGATCGAGATATGAAGGCTTGCACATGATGAGTCTAACTTGAGTCCAACCTAGTGAGGCTAATTAGTTTTTACAGTTATTTTATTATGTCTTTTCATTTATGAAACAACGTAAAAGGATGATTATGTTACTAGACTATTTTATTGAATTTTATTTTAAAGTTATTTCTTTCGCATATTGTTGGTCAATGTTTTGTCCAAAGTCAAGTCAAATAAGTATTGTTGTAGCGTCTCCAAGTCTATATTCTGTCATGTGGGGGGATGTGGATTTAAGTGTGTTGCAGTAAGTATTAGAGCCTAAGAAGAGACACTTTTTAGCTGTCTCTAAAGAAATAAAGTCCATGTACAAACAACACGAACAATCACAATGTTACCAAAGAAAAGTACAAGTAAAGCTCTAAGGAGGTTATCGATAGATAAGTTAATGTTTCTTGCTTGTTGTCAATGTAGATGTCTCCTCGACGTACTAGTAGCCGATAGATAGGAGATAACCAAGAAGAGGTGCATAGCAGCAGAATAATTAGACCCAGAGCAATCGCAGCCAATAACCTTATGAGATTCAGGATACAATCCAGCATTTAGTCAAACTACTGCCTCCTGAATTCAAGGGTTCTTAAGGAGTTGATAAGGCAAAGAGCTGGCTGGACACCATCGAGGAAACATTTGCACTAATGCGATGCTCAAAGGACATTAAATTTTTATATGCTGCCCATCACTATGCTAGAAGGAATTAACGGTGTAACTAAAAACCCTTGGGGTAACTAAAAACTCTCAATGAGGGCTCCATACTGGCAAAGCGCATGGAAAGAGACAACATCATATGCTAGAAGGCTGGAAAAGCATATGGAAAGAGACAACACCATACGCTAGAAGGAATTAAAATAAAAGGCCCAACTACAATCGTTGGAACAAGAGAGGCCTAGATGGGACGAGCGCAAGCAAGGCAAGACACCCAACTAGAGGGACCAACTCCGTAACGAATGCTCACGACACTATGAACCTCATGAGGACCACCTCCACAAAGAAAAGACAAGAGACTGGCCACACTATCGACGATACCATTCAGGTGAATATCATCGCCGATTTGGTGCTTGACTACATTATGGGAAATTTGGTCACTTCATTAAAGAATGCCCCGAAGAACAAAAGAATGACAAGCAAGGATCCCAAGGAAGAGGAGGTGCCCCAAGGACGATACAGAAGGGTCTACGGCATGCAAGTAGAATGAGAGCCACATATCTATGACACTCTAATTAACCCTACTGAACCCTAATGATTAAAGATGAACTAGTGATAGTTAGCATTGCTGAATTTCAGGATGAACTCATTTTTAAGGAGGTTATCATGTAACACCCGACAAATCTCGAAATTAAAATAAATAAGAAAAATAGATGGAAAAGGTGAAACATGGGTAAACACGGACCATGCCCAAGGGACCACGTTCGAAACGAACGCGGGACATGTTGTGTTATTGAAAATAACATGTAAGATTTCATAAATGTCGAGAGGGAATAGAATAATAAATATCATGGGATAAAGTAGAAGGTTATGTCGACTTTGACTCAAATTATACTAACTAAACCCTTATAAAAGTGAATTAGAAGAGAGAGTGAGAGAGAGAGAGAGTCATTAATTTCTCTCTCAAGGAACCTAAATCTCTTTCTAACTCTCTCTCCCAGTGGACCAATGAGGAATAGATATTGAGGAACATGGAAGAACAATTAACGACAAGCAAATGTATGTAAGTTAAAGGATCAACTATAGAATATTGTATATATTGATATGATATAGAGATGATGTCGATCAGACATGGACCCTGTCTAACTCGACATGGCCCGGGTTCACGTAATGTTGACTGTGTCGACGAGGACGCAAGTCATGTGCCACCATATGATGAAAGGATGATCGGACACGAGTCGACTGTCGAGCACGGACCGTGTCTGCCTAACTTCATTATGTTCTACTTGGACACAAGTCGCATGACCCCACGTCATGGGCCGTGTCCCCTGCATGATAGCCATTGTGTTGTTCCAAGCACTTACTGCATCTCATTGGACAACGTGAGACGTCGGAAACGCGGACTGTGTCTTCCTCAAACACGATTGTGCGTTGCATGCAACATTGGAGGTGGAACATGAGCCATGTCGCACCTTGACAAGATCGATGTTTCACAAATCAAATTAAAGCGCAGGTTGAACCCTAAACTAGCACAGGCTATGTTTTATTCGACATGAATCGTGTTGACCGATATCAATATATTATACATCGAACATGGGTCATTTCCGCCTAGGAAACAAATGCAATGGCAAAATGGTCCTTGTCATATCCGACGAGGACCATTTCCTGAAATCGAAGATGACTCCACCGTTCTCCATCCTGACGCGGATCATGTCATAAGATGACACGGGTCATGTTTTGCCTGATAGAATATAGTTATGTTATATCCTAATGAGTGTTTCCTAAGTTCTCATGACCTTCACCAAAGATAATATAACCTTAAAACTTGCTAATGTTTGTGATTGAATTTGCCGCATGAAGAAGAGGTCCCTGCCGACTACGAGATATATCCCGACTACAACATTTATTCCTAATTGCAGGATTAATTCTTGACTGCAAGAATTTATCCTAACTACAGGATTTACCCTAGCTGCAGGGTTTACCCAAACAACGAGACTCGACTGATTAATATTGATTCATGACCTAGCTAGCCGTGCCTGTGGCGGATAACATGAATCTCATTGCGCCTAGTAAAAGTTCACATATTAATTGTAATGATAAAGATAAGATAATCGAAAAAGAATAAAGTGGACTTGAACATACTGATTATTGCGCATCTTGATATGATTGATGTTCTTACTAATGAAAGAAAGAACTGAACATGGACCAATTTTATATTGCAACCATTGCGCATCTTAATGGTGCGATTGATGGGTCCATGACTAAATTATAGTTACTGAAAAGGTAATTGGGCAACGAAAAAGAAGTAAAGTAAATGATAGTACTGAGATTATCTATTTGTTGATATTATTTTAATATAAGCTTTATTCTATTGATTATTGTTATTATATAGTGGGCTTCATTGCTCATGGGATATTATTTTATTTGCTTTTGATCCTGCAAGCGAAGGAGGTAATGATGAATAGATGATGGCACTGGTGACTTAAATGTTCGTGATATGAAGGCTTGCACATGATGAGTCTAGCTTGAGTCTTGCCTATTGAGGCTAATTAGTTTTTACACTTATTTTATTATGTGTTCTCATTTATGAAAAGGATGATTTATGTTTCTAGACTACTTTATTGAGTTTTATTTTAAAGGTATTGCTTCTTCATATTGTTGGTCATTTGGTCAAAGTAAAGTCAATTTGTAGCGTCTCTAAGTCTATATTCTGCCATGTGGCGGGGTGTGAATTTGGAGGAGTTATTTTTTTTTACTCGTCTCTCATTTAAATTATTTATACTATTTCAGGAACTTTTTATCTTCTCTTATCTTGGTTTTTCACGCTCTTTTATTAACTATGTTCATTCACATTTTTTGAATCAGTTTTTTTTGCCCTTTCAACTTGTGGATTCATTGCTTAAATATGTTAACTATTTGCAAGTTATGCATGCATTGTGATAATATCAAACAAGTATGCAATGATGAGATCGCAATTTGACGGACTAAATGACGCATCAAATGCAGCCATAGACATCCCTCACAAATCGTCTAAATTTGAAAAAATCATAACACATAAACTAATTTTTGATGGATTCATCATTTACGACTAATTAACTAAATGACGAAATCACAATGAATAATCTTTTTTTTCGATTTTTCTATAAAACATATTTTGAAAATTAGATTTTTTTTTCTCAAGCGTTCTTTCAATACTTTAATAAATCACAAAAATATATTAAATTTAAACTGAAAAATTAAATTTTAAAATAATAAGACCTAATAAAAGGAAAATAAAAACCATAAAGCAAATATGTTAACAAAAAAATAGAAGTGGGCAATGTAAATTATGCTTGATAATGTTAGCTGGAAATTCTCCAATATTACAAATTGCATGAAATTATTATAAAAAAATGTATAAGAGATAAAAAAATATTGAAATTTTTGTACCTCGATCAAATGATGATATGGTTGATAGAAAATTATGATGAAAATACGTAAAGGCACAAATAACATAATATATCAAAATTTATAAATTCAATAGTAAATCAAGAAATTTGAAGGATAAAGGATCAAACAAACAAAAAAAAGGTTGTTGGATGGATGGCAAGAGAAGAAAAATGTAATGCAATTTCTTATATTTGTGTAAAACTAAAAAAGCTATGATATAAGTATTAATAAGTTAAGAGTAAAAAATAATATATAAGAAACTATTATAAATCCAATACCTGAAGAAAAGAATCTTGAAGGATTAAAGAAATAAAAAGACTGATCAAATTAGTAGTAAAAAAATATAGAATATAAGATGGGACTAATTTTGGTAGATATTAATTGAAGTGGAATATGCTTCACTAGTTGGTATACAATATATATATAGTAGTGCATGCACTTAGCTCCACCCTTGGCTCTGTACAACATAATTGAATACCAAGTTGTTAAGTTCTTTTGCTCAAGCTGCTAACTTGCGAGAATCATTCGAGCTCTCTTTTCTAACTATCTTGGTGCTCTCAAAGTTTGATAGTTAGAGTGATTATAAGAGTGAAGTTGTGAGAAGAAGAGAAGTGATCATTTTATTATATTAAGTTGCTCTCCAACGTGCTTGGGCCTAAGTGGGAAGCGGTTCAATCGACTTCGCCATGTAGGCGCCCAAGAAAGTTGTGGTCTATAATTGAAGAGGTTCCCTGGTCAAACTATCAGTGTCGTAATAAAATTCATTCATTATGGAGGAGTGTACATAAGATTTCATTGTTGAGATCTTCTTTCTAGAAGAGAATAGTTGGAAGAGTGTACGTAGATTTGATAGATCAAATCACTATAAGTTCTTGTGTTTGTGATTGTCTCTTATTGTGTTTCAATTACTTAATAAACTTTTTAAATCACTTCGATTGACTACTAACTAGATGTTTGAGAAAACACTTAAGTCATAGAAGTAAGTAATTGTTAGAATGAGAGAAAGAAAAGTTGTGCATCGAAGCTTAGTCAAATAATTATACACAATAGACTCAGCCTTGAGAACTACAATATGAATCATTTGACCTTCCCAGGGCCTCGATAACTTATTTTGAAACCTATTTATACTTAACTAAAAGTATATTTACAATTGGTATCAGAGCATGATCATTCAAGTCAAATGACCTAACAGTCCGAGAGCATGGGAAGGTTTGCCCCATCACTCTCTAACCTCCTTTAGTTGTTGCAAAAATTGCATGCAGTCATATTAACATTCTATAAATGTAATGCATGGAGTGCTCTAAAAAAACTGATTAAAGAGTTGATAGATGAGTAGAAATACCTTAACCCTTCTCAGAGTACATTGTGACTAAAAAAGCTAATGAGACTCTTGATAGGAAAACTAGAAATGCTTAAGATTGTGTTTTAGATGCGCAAAATTTAATGATATTTTATGGAGAACTCTTTTCATAACACATGAAGGTATAAAGAAAGTAAGATCTTCCAAACTCTTGAGGCTAAATAAGCCATTGGATGAATTTCATATTCAACCATGTGAGTCATTGAATGAGTTACAATCTCGTTTCAATAATTTTATTCATAGACTAACAACCTTTTATGACTCTAACAACACTAGAAAAGATTTTAAGCTTTCTCAAGTCATTGTCTCCAAGATGGGAAGCATCCAATCTATCCTTGAATAGAAAAAAAATGGAGAAGTATACACTCGAAGAGATAATAGGCTCCCTTACAGCCTATGACCTTGAGAGAAAACTGGAAAAAATCTAAGAAAAATGAAGAGCCCCAAAAGAAAAGCTTGATTCTTAAATCATTCAAAAGTAAACAATGAATATGAAGATAATGAAGCTATAAATCAGTGGCACTCCTTCATAATTAAGTTGGTTAAGAACATTAATTTCAAATGAATAGACATGCATGTAAGAAGGAGAACATACGAAGAAGGAACCAATTTTCTATGAGTGTAATAAGCCTGTACACTTTAGAAACAAGTGCACAAACCTTGTAAAGAAAGAATATGAACGGAGACCCAAGAGAGACAACCGTCGTAGGAAGAAGATCTAAAGGCCATTTTTGGATTATTTTGAGAATAATGCCAACAATAGCAAGAGTGACAACAACTAAGTAGAGAAAACTCTCATGGCTTACTTTGAAGACTCAAACAAAAATTCTAACTATTACCGCACCTACACTTCAACACTAGAAGGCTACATATTTGAAACTCAATAAGAGAGGTAAAATATATACTTGGTGAAAATTTTAATATTTTTTAAGAGTTTGAAAGCATGATACATAAGTACTTAAATCAAAAAAGAGAAACAAGAATATTATGATTGTGCTAACGCAATTAAAGATTTTTTATGGGAGTATAAAAGATGAAAATACTATCTACATGATCAAATAAAGACTTTAGATGAAGAAATGTTGATGGTGACAATAAGTTACAGATAAGAACAAAACCATGTCCAACCTACTAGACATATGTATTGATTTAAATAAAATATGAAAAGAAAACATTAAGAGAATTGCATATAAGCATACTGAAATATGCAAGTTGAAAGAGATTCATGAAATAGTAAAGTTAAGTCATAATTTACTCACTGATAGTTCATCTAGTGAGTTTGATCTCTATACCTATAATAAAATCAATTGGGGTCCAATGGGTATAAATGATCACAATGGGATGATTATGAGACATTGTAAACTTAGAACTTGCTATGGCTGCAAAAACATTAATGATGTGTGTCTATCACTGACCAAGTGTTATAGATCCAATTTATTTGACTATGTATCTCGACAGTGTCAAAAAGACATTAGTGTGAAAAAGGTTGGAAGTTTAACAATGGTCACTGTTGAATCTAGGATCCCGAGAATGTTTTGAATGATCACAAATTTGTAAAGTGAACTCAGCTTATACTGATGAACTTGTTGAGCTGATTTATGTAACAGGATACATACAAGTTCAGAGTAGCGGTCGACCTAAGCTGAAGGACTGGACGACCAGTGCACGCGTAATTATATCAGAAGAACTACATGTGTGCAATGGGCGTCCTATGTATATGAAGCGGTCGACCAACATTAAAGGGAGGATATATGCAATGGAGAACAAAAGCATGAACGGTCGACCAAAAATATGAAGAGGTCG
>LTAE01013015.1:0-13107 GCA_001647135.1 Pontederia paniculata
CTAGTCGACCGGTCAACCTCTGATCCCTCTTCATATATTCTCCTTCATGCCTCTGCTCCTCTTCACGTGTATTCTTCCTTTAATGTTGGTCGACCACTTCATATGCTTGGGACGACCACTGCACATATGTAGTTCTTCTGATATATCTTACGTGTGCACATGTCATCTATTCCTTCAACTCAGGTCGACCTATCAACTTTGAACTTGAACAATATCCTGTAATAGAATTCAGCTCAACGAGTTCATCAGTATAGACTAAGTTCACTTACAAATTTGTGATCATCAAAACACTATCGGGATCCTAGATTCAACAATGCTCTAGCCCATTCTCAGTCACTCAAATCCTCTCCTCAGGTGTCGTAGAATTGATGAACAAGAAAGGAGAATTGTTCAAAGTAAATGGCCAGCGGATCAAACTTTACCATGAAGCAACCCCCTTGGAATCATCAACTCTCATCTCCTTAGAAGAACCACCACAACTCGCTTGATAACCATGGACAGGACAATGTCTGGCCCACGGACATTAAATAAGGGTGCTTACTAGGAGGCAACTCAGATTAACATCTAATCTCTCTTCAGTTTTCTTTCATTTTCCTAGATAAATTCAGGAACACAGAGATCCACCTGGGGGAAAGTGGGAGTTAAAAGGCTTGAACCAATCTGATGTTTACATGGCCCCACTTAACGACAAAATAGCATATCTCATGGCCATCTCCCAAATCATTTTTGCAGCAAGAGCCAGAGCAGGATCCACTAGGGTCTCTTTTGTCTCTTCAGCCATCAGCAAGGGGTCCCACACACGATTGACTTGACGTTGAAGAGGCACTACCTCTCTTCCCTTCAAGCGCACATCTCAGAGAGCATTAACAATCATGCCCTAACCCCATCTCACAATGCTGCAACCGCCAACTCATCTTCCCCTAATCGATGACATTTAGGTACTCACAAGAGAAACAATGGTCGCCACTCAAGGGCAAGCAACCGGACGCATCTAGCACCCTAAACCGAAGAAAGGATATGCCGACAGCACATCCAAAAGCCAGATTGACATAGGTGGTGAGGACAGCACACCGGTCGCTCCTACACAACCTCAAGCAGCAGTTTTTGCACCGGCACATCCCTAACAAGAAATGCCAACTCGTCGGAAGATCCTCGTCAAGAAATGCGTCAGGAAGTTTCTGCACAAGAAGCTCTCACTCCCTTCCTCTGATTCTTCCTCGAGCGACGAGATGACAACAGTGCCAATGATGGAAGGGGAAGGCACCACAACAACATCCAACTTGTTGGCACTTCCGTCGATAGCACTTTCCCCTCTTTCTCCGCCGCAAGGTTCTAACCAGCCGTGTCAAGTCTTTCAAATGCCATCCCAGTCGGCAGCAACAAATGAGCCACTCCCATATTCATTACCGTCCACCAGAGCCACTCAACCTCTAAGTCCCTTCCCACATGAGCCGATGACACCAGTGGAGCCTTCTCTCAAGAACACAACGCCAACTGTAGAATCTCCTCTCAAGAAGTAGCACCGCCAATAGAGCTACCACCTGAGGAGACCTGCCAATCATCAGCTAAAGTGCCTGAAGCATCTACATAGTTGGCAGCATCCTAAGAATCCGCATCCGCATTAATAGCAGCTCCCGCAATTCTCCAGCATCCAGGAACCCTACTATTCAGAGATAGAGAGCACGAGCGAAGATATAAATTGTTGAGCAATCATGCATTTCAGCCCACGCATTTCCTGGATAAGTCTGCACTCAAGGAGCTGGGTTTCATCGACGACTTCAAGACAATCAATGCCAAGATGCAAACTTCCAGTTTTTTCTTTCATGGATGGTATACCTACCAGACGCTAGCCAAAGAGTTTCTAAGCAGCTTGGTGGTGTCCAAGGATGACAGACAAGCTTCATTCTGATTGTATAGCCAGGAATTCAACTAGATATTCAATAAATTTAGAAAGGTACTAGATGATTTCCCTCAACCATCGTGCCCAGGTATTCATCCTATAACCCAAAAAGAGTTTGGAAGTGGATTACCGATGAGGACGACCTTCACATCAAGGAAGCCAATCCTCCAACATCTACAACCCCATCATCAGGTACTTCCATAGAGTTTTAACAAATACACTCTTGGGCCGCACGAACACGAAGTCCAGTGTGAGAGAAGTGGAGCTCTACATCATTTGGACATTTCTGAAGCAGAAGAAGATTGATCTTGTAGGGATTTTTCTTACTAATTTAGGCAAATTGACCAAACAATATTAAAGAAACCGTTGTGGTGGGGATTTAGTGACACCAATTGAAAAGGCATGCGGAATCAATGTGAAGTCGCTAAAGGATGTTTCGGCTGTGGGAAAACTCAATATGACTACCCTTCTGCACATAAAAATTGTCACATGTAAGAAGGGTGAATACTTCCTGGTTACAAGAAACCCCTCCCACAGCTTCAAATTACCTGCTCCCACCCTAACATCAGTGACTAACAGAAAAAATTGGCTCCTGGAAGATAACACCCAGCTTGACCCTACCTCACCAGCAACTACTGAAGCTGCCTCTAGTCTCGAATTCCTATCAAAAGAAAGAAACCAAGAAAAGACCGCATAGCCTAGACCCTGGTGAAACTCCAACCACCAATAAGAAGATGAAATCTGCTCCTGTTCCACCCACCCTAACCCAAGACAACACTCAGCATGCCCCCCCAGACATGTATTCAACTAAAATGGAAAAGCTATATGCCATTCTAAACATGGTTATGGGACACAATATCAGACTTCTAAAGGAGAACAAGCTCACCAAGCAACAGCTAGCTCAACAACAACGTCTCCTCCAAACGATTGCCATGAAGCTGGGAATTAGAGTGGTTGGTGCCAGCTCCATCCCCATCAACCCTTGACTGAAGAAAGACTCTCCCTAACTTAGATCAACACTAGGACAGTGTTGAATTTAAGTTTGGAGGAGCCAATGGTATGGCCAACATTCATAAAACTCTAATTCACCGTTGTCATGCCTACTTTTTAGTTGTGTCGATAGTTTTATTAGTTTGGTATCTTTGTAAATATCCCTTTTGCAGCATGTAGACACTTTTGTATGCCTTCCCTTCTCTATATGATCAAATTATGAATTTGGCATAAACATTTTTGTTTACTCTGATCTAGGAATAAGTTGTAGGACCATGGAATTTGAGGCTTACACAAATCTTGGAGGGATGTTTCCAAATACAGAATGATGTCCTTCTGTGGCAGCTCCAAGAATCTCTAATGAACACCAACTGGTTACAGTTCTATGAATTTATAACTTGGGGTTTTCTGGCAGACAAGAGAGGAAGGAGAGAAAAGAGAAGAAGACTTAGGAAGGAAGATTCAATAGAACCTCAAAAGATCATAATGGGGTTTTTTCTTCATTCTTTTAATATTTATGTCTGCTCAGCTAGTGGAGATGAGTTGTACACCACAAAAATCCAAAATATCTGGAGAGGCACAAAGACTAAAGTGCCCACCAAAAAGTTCACTTTTTACCCAAACCTTACCATCACCTAGCTGGGTAATACAATATTCACTTGTCTGATTACTTTATCAACTAATCAAACTCAAAACTATAAAATCCACAAACTTTTACATAGTTAACAAAAATCAAAATGATATCAAATGTGAAACATAGATCCTCCTTGTCAAATGCCCCTTCTTTAAGCGCATTGCTCCGCAATGTGTCGTTCAAAGAGTTCAGGGAAGTTTTGTGTTGCCTCCTTCTTGGTGTACCACTTAGCCTTGGAAGCAACTTGACCTTTTAAACTGATGTGGTAGCGATCCTTTGTGCTTAGCTTTGTCTTGACTTCTTATCTTTCCACTATTGTTGTAGCATTTAGTGGTTCTTCCCTGCCCAACTCCAACTCCTCCATTGGTGGGAGAAAGCTAGGTGTCTCTTCGTCTTCATCTAGCAACGATGGCTTGAACAACTTGAGATTTTCGGCATTGATCACTTAATACATCTTCATATAAGGTGGCAAGTCCAACTGATAAGCATTGTCACCATATTGTTTTAGGATTTTAAATGGTCCATATCTTATTGGTTTGAGCTTGTGGGCCTTGCCCTTAAGCCTTTCTTTCCCAGATGTAGCCACACCATATCGCCTACTTGAAAAGAACATGGGACTCTATTCTTGTCATGCCTTGCCTTCTATTTGAGTTGCACTTTCTTCAAATTTTCCTCCACATTTGTATGCACTTTGTGAATATGCTCCAAGAACTTTAAAACCCACTTTCACATTCATTTTGTTGTCTCCCTTCATCTTCCTTAAAGTGAGAACTCCAAATCAAATGGACTTTGAGGTAAGTATCCCAAACATACCTCAAATGGAGACTTGGATGTAGACCCATGGATATCCCTATTGTAGGCAAATTGAAGATAGGGGTTACTCTCATCCCATGAGGTTGGATGCAACGTCCCAAAATTTGGTCTAGACACGCGACCGAATCGATATACGACATACGGTCAGGTGGTCCCAAGAACGGTACAAGAATAACAATATTTGATATAAAATTATAAACAACGAAAAATTGTTAATAATAAAATATAATCAATATAATACTCAATAACAATAACAAAACTTTATACAAATACCACGTGCAATCTTCACATCGAGAATAGCGCCACCATGATCCATTATTCACGATTACTTGCTCGGATCCAGAATGCAGGGGAAATCCAACCCGGTTAGTCGTATGTGATAGTCATATTTATTTTAGAGACCTAACATTAGTCTCAAAAGATCATATCAATCAATAATCAATAATCAATAATATACTAGGCATTTCAACTATCCTAGTATAATCAATATGTTTCAATGTAGTTATTTTACTTAGCACATTATGAAAGTATTAATTAATGAATAATAATATGCTAATGAGTTCATTACTCTAGCGTAATACATTCCTATGTCTCATCGATATCAATAAGCTAAATGTATCTTATACTCTAGCAATAATCAATGGCATCTATGAATACTNGAATAATAATATGCTAATGAGTTCATTACTCTAGCGTAATACATTCCTATGTCTCATCGATATCAATAAGCTAAATGTATCTTATACTCTAGCAATAATCAATGGCATCTATGAATACTAACTCTTATTAGTATATTATGGTAGTCATTGTTGTTACTATTCAATATTATCAATAATCAATGTTCAATCTTTACAATTATTAATATTGTTATGAGCATCAATAAGTACCGTAGGTACACAATATGTCAATATCGATAATCAATAGCTCATAATTAATCAATAATAAATGAAGATTATCTTTTACTTCATCTTCTTAATCAATGTTCGATCTTTACAATTATCAATAATGTTATGAGCATCAATAAGTACCCATAGGCACACAATTATCAATGTTAATGATCAATAGCTCATAACCAATCAATAGTAAATGAAGTTTATTTTTTTCTTCATTTTTTCTTATCATATATCATATGACATTTTGGAAGTCCCTCCTATGACTTCCCAATAAGTCGTCCTCAATAATCTGTCTCGATATGTCATATTTTATTTATCAATATTCAGTAATTCAATCAATCAATTAATGTATGTTCATTTATCAATGTAACTAAGACAATGGTCATCTCAATGTCAATAAGGCTGGTCAAGCATGAGTAAAACAGAGTACCCACAATACCCCACGTCTAGGTCATAGATCAATGATTTGGGAAAATCACGAGATGAGATCGGCACCCCACAATATGATCAATGGTTTAGGAATATCCATGTATGAGATTTGCACCCCACAATACAATACATTAAGATACCAATCTTCAATGAGCGTATTACAATTCCAATCAATTTTTATTAATTTTAAAACCTAATTACGGATGTACATGCAATAACGCTTTTAGGTGTGATTCAATCAATACTATAAGCACATTAAAATTATCAATACAATCATGATATTATTCAATAAATAATATTTAATCATAAACAATATGTAAATTATATTATCGATAATATCATTAAGACAATTAGTCATAACTATTTATCATTTAACAATAATTAATTAATTAACAATTAATAATCATCATAACTAATACATGATTATTAACAATTATTGATTTAACAATGATGATTCAATAATTATTAACAATTAAATATGAACAATGATATATACTTCTTTCATTAATTATTAAAAGGTACAACTGGCTCTTAAGTGCACTACGGGCAATCCTTAGTGCTATATCTATTTTCATTCTTAATCAATCAAATAAATAAATATTAATACAAAATCAAAATTAATAATATTAATTAATTTGATAATTCATAAATAAAGATCCCTACCACATACGTCAATTTATTAGTCCACCATTCTTCTACAGTCTTCTTTTCCGAGATAGATGGTGGCGGTGTTTTCTTTCTTTCCTTTTTCTTTTCTTTCCTTTTTCTTTTCTTTTGCCTTTTCTCTTTCATTTCTCTTTCTTTCTTCTTCGTTTCTTTTCTTTTCCTCTCCAATTCTTCTTCCACTCTCTTTTTTCCTCTCCCGTTTCTATGTTGAAGGGGGAGGTGTGCTCCTCCTTTTATAGCACACCTCCCCTACTCTCGTTGGATGAAAGGAGAGGTGAGGAGCATCCCCACCTCACAATGAGACGGAGATTTTTTTTTATTTTTGTAATTTTTTTTATATATTTTTTAACCAGATGTTACACTGGATGCTTGGAGTTGTAACCTCTTAAGAGATGCACTAAAGTTCAGTTAACAACCTCTGTTTGGCCATCGGTTTGAGGATGGAAGGCACTACTTCGATTTAATCTTGTATCCAGCATGTTCCATAGAGAGTTCCAAAAGTGGCTGAGGAACCTAGAATCTCTATCATAAACAATTGAGGTTGGAAGCCCAAAATGTTTCCACACATTGATGAAGAATAACTTGGCAGCTTGTTCTCCTGTGAGGGCTTTTTGACATGGCATCAAGCACACCATCTTTGAAAATCTATCTACCACCACAAATAGGTAGTTATGTCCCCTCTTTTTCTTTAATAGTCCCCCTAGGAAGTCCATAGAGATGCTCTCCCAAGGATGATTGGGCACAAGCAATGGGAGATACAATCCTTGCTTGAGATTCATAGGTTTTGAAGTGCAACACAAGGGGCATCCCCTGATGTATCGGCCTACATCTTCTTGAATTTTAAGCCAATATATATATCGGTTCAAATTTGCATAGGTCTTCTCTACACCAAAATGTCTAGCAACCTTTGAGGAATGATCTTCTCAGATAAGATGGATTATGTCCGCCTTTTCAGGAACATAAACTTGCTGCTCCTTATACAATAACCCTTTCCTCACCTCCAAAGTGTGGGTTTGCCAGATTCTACCTCTTCCTTCATGATGTGTTGATAGAAGCTATCCATAGGGTATAAATCCATAAACTCCTCATGAGCTAATGGTTGCAACTGGAACATCACATTGCACTTATAATTCTTCTCAATGTTGGGAGGCCTAGATAACATATCAGCCAACTTGTTGGTAACTCCCTTCTTATATCATATCACCGAGTTAAATTGTTCGAGGTATGATATCCACTTCACATGTCTTGACTGGTGCAACTTGGATTGACTCTGCAAGTATTTTAGTGGTTGGTTATCTATGTGGAATATTGTCTCCTTGCCCAACAAGCAGTGTCGCCAATGCTTGACTCCTTGGTGCAAAGCATAGAGTTCTTTATCATATATTGGGTAGTTCAATTGTTCCCCTTGAAAAGACAATGAATGATAAGCTACAGGTCTGCCATCTTGAAAAAGAACAACACCCATTGCGTACCCAGATGCATCCGCCTCTAACTCAAAAGGTTTCCTCAAGTTAGGTAGCGTGAGCACCGGTGCCTCAGTGATCTTCCTTTTAAGAGTTTGGAATGTTGCATCTTGTTTTAGCCCCCATTCAAATCTTGCCCTCGCCTTCGTGAGACCATGTAAAGGTGCTGCTAACAAAGAGAAATCTTGGATGAACTTCCTCAAGTATTGGCATGCTTTGATAAAACTTTGCGCTTTTGTTACTGTTTGGGGCCTTGGCCATTCCACAATAGCCTTGATCTTCTCAAAGTCAATTCTCATATTCCCATCTCCAATGATGAAGCGAAGATAGACCAATTGTGTGCGGACCACTTTGCACTTCTTTAGATTGAGATGAAACTCATGTTCTTGCTGAATTTTGAGAACTTTACCTACATGCTCCAAATGCTCGGACCAAGTCCATCTGTACACCAGGATATCATCAAGATACACAATAAAAAAATCATCAAGGAAAGGAATTAAGACTTCATTCATCAATCTCACAAAGGTGACAGGGGCATTACATAATCCGAAAGGCATCACCATCCATTCAAAGAGGCCTTGCTTTGTTTTAAAAATTGTCTTCCCAGTGTCAGCTTCAAGGATCCGCACTTGGTGGTATCCAGATTTATGGTCCATCTTGGTGAAGTACTTGGCACCTTGGAGCTGATCCAACAAGTCTTCAATTCTTGGGAGGGGGTCTCGGTTCTTAACTGTGATCTTGTTGAGACCCTGATAGTCTATGCACATTTTCCATCTGCTATCTTTCTTTGAACCAACACCACTAGAGATCCACAAGGGCTGGTGTTTGGCTTAATGACCTCTTGTCGGAGCAACTCCTGCACCTGGGCTTTAATTTCTTTGGCTTGCAATAGTGATGATACATTCCCAAGTTAGAAAGTTACATACCATCCACCAGCTTAATGTTGTGCTCTATTTGACAGGTTGGAGGCATCCCTCTTGGCTCCTGGAACAACTTCTTGTGTCTCTACATCAAGTCCTTCATGTTAGCCATGTTGCCTTCATCAAGGTCTTTGGAGATCACTATTGAAATGTCCCCTTCTTGGGGAGCCTTTCTCAATAGGAGAACCAATGCCTTGCCTTTAGCATTCACCATCTTCTTCACTTGTGCGGTTGTGGCCAACTCTATGGACTTTGTTGGTTTTATTGCCCTCACCAAGAACTCGTGGCCATCCTTGATGAATCTATACATTTGCTCCTTCCGATAGAAGATATCATCCCTATCAAACACATATGGAGATCAAAAAATTACTTGGCTAATATCAAAAGATACTACCTCACAAGTTACCTCATCAATGTACTTCCCAGTAATTGTGAAACGGAAAGTGCATTTTTGACTAATTTGAACCTATACTTCTTTCTTGATCCACCCAAACGAGTATGGCTTTGGATGAGGACTTATCTTCAGCTTCCTCTTCTTGACAAGACTCTCCGATATCAAGTTCTTCTGACTGCTCGGGTCGATGATAGCTTCAACCAAAGACTGTTTGATCTTGATGTTTAGATGGAATAGAGCTTCACGATCTTCACCTGGTTCAATAGGTTGCTTTGATGAAGAGGGTCTCTTAGGGTCAACACTTTGTGTTTTTTCCATAAGAGCTAGTGTAGGGTCAACCTGATCCACCACACCTAGATCTTCGGATGGTGTTGGGACTGCTGACAGATTGGCTCTTGGTCGATTGCTTGGACCCTTCTTTGCATCATTCTTCCAATGATCTGGAGCCAACTCTAGGTGTGCAAACCAGTACTTTGGCTCATTGTGTCGTTATGTCTTACAGTTTGTGCGCCAAGGACTCTTTCCTTTCCCCTTTGGAGCCTCGGTTTAAGGAGTAAATTTCTTATTGTTTACTCCACGGGCTTTGGGATTTGGCTTGGTAATTGTGAGGTTCTTCTCTTCTGTATTCTTAGAGTACTTATTTGGATGCAAGGTCTTCTCTATGATGGTGCCCTTTCGACAAGCATCATTAGTATCTAAAACTTGATAAATCTGGAGATGGTTCCTCACATCTTCTTGCAAACCACCTAAATACTTCTGCATAATATTTGCTTCTTCAAGTTGAACGCGAAGAATCAATGCTCGACGCTTGAACTCGGTAGTATAATCCTGCACTGTTTGCTCTGAGTACTGCATAATGCCAATGTCTCCAACGCTCCTATAAGTATCCAATAGGATACAACTGGCTGCTAATCAGCTCCTTGAAGGTATTCCAAGTCAATCCTTGAAGGTGCATTTGTACATAGAAATTCCACTAAATCAAGGCATGTGATTCCATCTTAACCCGTACAAATGTCACCCTTAGTAGGTCACTGAAGTTGTGCAATAGAAAGTGGGAATCTAATTTGCCAACCATGCATCCAACTTTTCTCCATTTATCTCTCCTTTGTATTCAGAGATTTCTATCTTGGCCTATATTTTTAATGAGCTAAACACTTGTTGTCGGCCCATTTCTCTCTTCTGTTGAGATCCTTCTGCCTCCACAATTTCTAGTTCCTTTCGAGTACTCCTTGTATATGCAGATTCTTCTTCAATATGAAAACTATGAGGCACACTTGCACTAGTTGTGGTTGTGTCCTCCTAAGGCTTTGATTTTGTTCAACCAAAGTCTTTAAAATTACAATCATCGCCACAAACTTGGTATCTACTCTAGCCATGATCCTCTCTTCTAAGCTTTCTTGACTAGATGGAGTAGCTTCAGGTTCCTCAGAAACTGAGGTTCCCTCACCTCCAGCATGAATATTGTTTCCTCCTCTCAATCTCACCATTTCTGCAAGAGAAAATAGAGGATGAAAACACAAAATCCTTGCAAATCCCTACTCAAAACCTCTGATACCACTTGATCTAGGAATAAGTTGTAGGATCATGGGATTTGAGGCTTACACAGATCTTGGAGGGATGTTTCTAGATGCAAAATGATGTTCTCCTTTCTTCTAAGATGTGGCAGCTCCAAGAATCTCCAATGAACACCAACTGGTTACAGCTCTATGGATTTTATCACTTGGGGTTTTCTAGCAAAAAAAGAGGGAGGAGAGGAAAGAGAAGAAGACTTAAGAAGGAAGATTTAACATAATCCCAAAAAATCAGAATGGGGTTTTCTCTTCATTCTTTTAATATTTATATATTCTCAGCTAGTGGAGATGAGTTGTACACCGCAAAAGCCCAAAATATGTGTAGAGGCACAAAGACTAGAGTGCCCACCAAAAAGTTCACTTTTTACCCAAACCTTACCATCACCTAGCTAGGTAATACAATATGCACTTGTCTGATTAGTTATCAACTAATCAAAACCAAAACTATAAAATCCATAAACTTTTAAATAGTTAACAAGAATCAAAATGATATCAAATGTGAAACATAGATCCTCCTAGATAAGACTCAGCTTAGAATTAGAAAGCATCATGAATATATACCAGCCATTACACCTTCATCTCAAGTTGTTAGAGTCTTTGGTCATTCCAAAAAAGAATAGAACCAAGAAACATGATTGCCTCCAAGTGGAACCAAAACTCGTAGCAGCTTTGATGATACCCTGCTACTCTTTAGGCTATGTCAATCCTTGCATCTATGATTGGTTTATTCTCAAGAAGCACCCATGTATATTCTTCCATAAAAAAGAGGGGTTAGTAATTGCGTTAAAAAAAAGAAAAAAAAGGGTTAGTAACCCAACTTGACAAGAAAAAAAAAAGAGAAAGAGAAGAAAGAAAAGGGTCAATAACCTTGTTTAAAAAGAAAAAATGGGTTAGCAACCTAGTAAAAAAAAGGAAGAAGCTTTAGTAACCCATAGCTGCTTGTGAATAAACCTTCATCAGTCATAATTGTCTTTCCAAGGATTGTGGGTCTAAGGAAACAGTTGTGGGAAGGGATCATCTAGCTTGCATCTTTGAATGTGCACTTAGGCTTGAGTTTCAGTGGTTCTAGGAGGAGACTAATAACTAGCTAAGGAAATACAATGATGGTCGGGAGTTCAAGCAACTAAAGGGGGTTGTGATAGTTGTAATATATTCATTTTGTGGTTGTTCTAAATTATATCTCTTTGGCCTTAACCATTATGATACTTTGCTTGAAGACAAGCAAAAGCAAAAGTTTTGTTGGGGGACTTGAGTTTCAGTGGTTCTAGGAGGAGACTAATAACTGGCTAAGAAAATGCAATGATGGTCGCGAGTTCAAGCAACTAAAGGGGGTTGCGATGGTTATAATATATTCATTTTGTGGTTGTTCTGAATTATATCTCTTTGGCCTCAAACATTCTGATACTTTGCTTGAAGACAAGCAAAAGCTAAAGTTTGGAGTGGAAATGATGACAGGAAATTTAGCCCAAAATTCTAAAGGCAAAGTCGAATTCTCAATATGGATCTAGAGTCTTTATATCACACATTATCATGCATTCTCATGACTTTTGCATCCTTTCAAATTTCCTGGCTATGAGTTTATATTTTCCCACCCTAAACTCATTTTGGAATGAAGTATGTCGGACTTAAAAGATAAACCCATGATTTTGATGATGACAAAATAATGGAAATTACTAATAAATTATTTGAACCATGAAAAAGACAGGTGATACATTCAACAATATGTAAAGGAACTTCTGGATGAGTTTTTTTACTAAAGATCATAAGTCGGATGTAGTGCTTCATGAAGTCGGTTGAACCCAAAACAAGTCGGATGAAGTCAAATGGGAAGTCGGTCAAACCAAATACACTCTAGAACCGATTGTCGGTTGATGCATTCATGAAGTCGGTCGAACCCAAGAAGGTCTGTTGAAGAAGTGCTTGAAGTTGATCGAACACTTGGGAAGTTGATCGAACCAAATGCACTCCATTAGCGAAAGTCAGTCGAGGTCACCAGGAAGTCGGTCGAACCAGGTTCGACCGACTATCAATTGACATATGCAACGTCTAGTTTTTTGCTGATGAGTCGGTCGACCGATCCGACCGACCTTCGCCTGATGACTCTAACAGCTATATTCTAATGGTCAAATCAAGTGGAAAAAGGTGTGCAACGGCCATATTGAAGTCCCAAAGCTATATAAGTCCTCTTGGGAGGTTTCTACATTAGCAAGAAAGAATATTTCATCTTGAATACTTCCAAGAGAATTTTAGAGCTTAAACTTGCAAATTTCTATTCTCATTCTCTCTTGTTCTTCAGTGAGTTCATATTGTAAGACAAATTGTGTAAAAAGTCTTCCTAGTAACCGTGATAGAAAGCTCGTTGTGAAGAGAGGTGTGGTCTTGTATCTTGAGCGGAGAAAAGACTAGTGTTGTAAAAGGGTGCTTCTCCCTATTC
>LTAE01013017.1:0-13102 GCA_001647135.1 Pontederia paniculata
CCCCCCCCCCCTCTTAGTGTCATTCCAGATCCTACATCCTCTCCTTTCGATTATGTTTTGAAATTTCAATTGAGATCAATTATTCTTGGGAAGGAGGAAGAATTTAGGAGAAAATTTAGGTTTATGAGTTGTATTATGATCAATACATATTGTATGCCATGCATTTTATGAAATGTTGTATGATATATGCACATGATTAATTCTAATTTTTTATACTAGTTTTGTCATACTTATATGCCATGAAACCTTAGGAGATTCTTAGAAATGGGTGAACTATGTACAAGAAACTTAGAAGAAAACTCAATTTTAAATTATGGTTTTCAATGTTTCGATCGACCCATCAGTTGAACTAACCTTGATGTCTCACGAGTTGGTCAAAGTGACTTTTGAATAGTAAAGGCATTAGTTTAACCACCGTCAGAAGCAATTTCGGCATGTTTATAATAATTGTTAGTCGGACTCATCGACTAAACTAACTCGATAAAACACGAGGTAAGTCGAGGATATGCCCATAATAGGAGTGTTGGTTGATTGGCCCGACTAAAGTAAAGTTCGACCAGTCCAAGGAAGACCTTAATTGAAGCATAATGAAGTAACACATATAATTTATTTTAAATTATTAAAATGGGATTTAAGCCATCTGATTAGATGCCTATTATGATTAGAGTCAATAAAGTTGATCATGATATTATGTTCTTGTGAGCTTATGATGAAGTTGATGTATTTTGATAACTTAGAAGTGATATGCATGTTCCACCATAAATAGGATTAACAGATGAATAATGTAATGCATGTACTATTATTTGATAAAAGATTAATTGAGATACATTTAGTGACATATAAAACAGGGAGTAAATATTTGTCACTCGAACACACAAGTGGATACTTCCTTGACATTCCTAAAAAGGGCAAAAGGGGGAGGTGCAAAAATGCATCCTTAACTTAATCATAAAAAATAAGATGGTATGCACAAACCCTTAATCAAAATGAAATAATAAATTAACATGTGACCACAAGGACGACTCAATTGAAGTTGAACTATTAATTTTTTTAGACTTGTCATATGATAAGAAATTAAAGATGAATAATGACATAAAAACGATAAATTTAAGCCAAAAGGTCTATTTATATTGAAAGTCAATGCCAAATAAGATATTTATGTCTAAGGTGCATTATATTAATAATGCCAAGTAAAATTAAGATGAAAGTAAAAAAATGAAATACATTGATAATGCATAAGCAAAATAAGAAAGCAAGAATGATAAAAAAATAAGCTTAACTTCAAGTCATGAGCATATTGTGCAAAAAAGTCAAAGTAAAAGAAAACATGAATGATCATAAGTTGATCATATGCTTGGGCTAAGATCTTGTTATATGATTTATACTTTTATGATGATACACATGATATATACGTCATGATATAAGGATGACATGACTCATCCATACTTCGATTGTTACATACTCGAACTGGATGATGTTCATTGCTTCTGAATTCTGCACGTGAGAGTGAATAATGATACTTAAGATAATAGCATGGCTTATGATTGATGGTGCACATGGGAAGTTGGACTTGTCTTAGAATCAAGTTGTGTTTAAGTTATGTTGCATTTTGTTTATGTTATTGTCTATAGCTTATGAGCGAATTTATATATACCAGCTATGTTATTAAGTAATTTATAGAGAATGTATGTCTATATCTAAAGCCAAGTTCATTAATTTTGTCTTCTATTAATCGTACTTAATGTATTCCACTTATTTTCATTTGGGCATGATTTCAAGTGTTTTCCAATGATTTAGTCTTGTCTCGATCTACATCAAGTCTTTGGCTTTTGTTTTCATCAGTTGACCGTATTGATCAACAATCAAGTCTAGGGTTAGTGTCATGTATAGTCATGGAGACCATTTCAAGCATGCGTTGGATATTGATTCGTTCAATGTTTCCATTTGGCGCTCAGATGTTGAATAGTATGTTCGGTTTTTTGGTTATTTTGTTTCACAATCCCTCAAGTTTCGCATATGCTCCTAAGTTATTAAAATTTCATTTTGCATCCATGATATGATAATTTTTGTCACTTGACATTCTCCGTCATTGACCATTTAATTTTTCTATTAATATTTTTAGATGAAAAAATTACCCTCTATCATCTAACGAGTTCGTGATGAGCTAGCTTCACAGTGGTGACCTTACCCTACATAAGCTTGCGCTTGACAAGCTCCCCCCTGCATGAGTTCGTGTGGTGAGCGAGCTCACCTTGTGCAAAGTAACCCATCGACGAGCTCAAGCGATGGTCGAGCTTGCCCACCGGCAAGCTTGCTTCCAATGCACGGTGGATGAGCTCGACAATGCATGTCGGATAAGAGCGAGAGAGGGAGGGAAAGTTTGTGTGAGAGAGGGAGATGTAGTTTTAGCATTTAAAATAAATTAATAGAAAATCTAAACGATCAATGACAAAGAATATTAAGTGTTAAAACATTAATAAGTTAGGAGTTAAAAGTAAAATTTTAATAATTTAGGATCATATGTGAAAAATCGTGCACGAAGAGGAATTAAATAGGCGCGCAAGGGAAATCCAGCGAATGGTACTCCGTACTCGTATCCGAGCCAAGCACCCTGCACCAGGCCCGTCGATGCCAGTACAAATGCATGTGCCTCGTCATCGTCATGCTTGCCGATGATGCAATCACTGTTGGAAACGTCGTCACTGATGTGGCCTTGGCTACGAACAAGCACGGTGGCATCGAGTGAAAAGAGAGAATATTGTAGCGGTGTGAGGGAAAAAGAAGGGTGTATATATATACCCTTGTGGACATGTTGCATGCATCGAGCCACCCGATCGAATTATTTTATTTTATTCCTATTTAATTCTCTAGCCAACAAAAGTTCAATTCAACCTAGTTACTTCAGGAATTTACAGACATGCCACTGGGCTTCTGTTATAGTTTTGATCTTTGGCTTACATACAATCTCTAACTTGTATTTATATGCTTGTAGTAGCAGTTAAAAGAGACTTAACAGTACGGGTACAATGATGTCGAACATACATATTAGGAAAAGAACATAAAAGAGGAATGTTCGTGCACACACAGTTCATCCCTCTCTTAGTCAATTGTTCATGGTGTTACCGAACCTATTGCAAAGTACAATTAGGATAGTCCTGGGTAAGGAACACAACCAAAGAAGTGTTCTTATTTTGTAAGCATAATGAGAACGAGAAGAACATTTCGATTGGACAATATGAAAGGACATGTGCACTTAATGAGCTAGCAATTTAGTGCTTATTTTTTAGACTATCATGTCTAAAATTATTAGCATCTAACTAATTTAAAATTAAGATAAAAAGCAAAATAATATTTTTCTGTTCAAATTGATGACTTCAAAGTTTGTACTAGACTTCTAATTTCTCAACTCTGAACACATTTACTTTGAGATGTGCCAATCAAAGTTCAGTTTAATGCTTGTTGATGTTTGAATTCGTAGCCTTGGACCTTTTCAAGCTGCTAAGGACGTCCTCGTTTGGATCAGAAATTACCAATTATATGCCCAAAGATCTTTCCATTTGAGACCGAATGGTTGGCTTTTCCAGCTAAACTCTTCAAGGGACTTGTACTTGGAGGGCTGTTTTGCTATAAATGCAAGGTGCAGGAAAGAAGTAAATGCAGCTTTTTTATGTGCTGCACGTTTGATATGACATGAGCATTCGTCAAATTACTAGATTTTTAAACAGTTACCACTTTATATTAGCATTCATCCTCTAAGAGAAGTTTGGAGCCTGAAGGAAAAATTATCTTTACAACTACGAATATATATAATGTTTAAATTTTATTAATCTTTAGTCTCTCCAACTCCATTATCTTTGAAAAAAAAAGTGTCTCTAAGGCCACATGTGTACTACTATATGCAGCAGCATTAAAAAAACCTTGTAGGAACATATATTCATTCATTGAATTTCTGAAATGATCTTCATGAGATACCATATTCTTTTTAGTTAACGTTCATTTCAAACAAAAAAAAAAGTATGCAAATCAGAAAAGAGATGTTATATCCCATCTGATTAAAGGAGATGACTTATTGGATACAATGTTTAAGTTGTCTATAATTACAAATCTTCACTACAATAATAAAATGATTTAGCGACAAATATATTTGTTGCTAATAGCAACAACTTAATAATAGTTTTAGCGACAACTTGTCTCCGTCGTTAATAGCGACTAATATTTAACGTCAATTTATTCGCGTCGCCCAACTATCGTTGTGTCGTCGTTGATTTATATAGCGATAAGATAGCAATAGTGTGGCGACGAAAATATCCGTCGCTAAATGTATATATTCTTGTAGTGCTTCTTCTTAATTTACTTCATAGAACTTTGAGTTAGGCCCTCTTTAATTTATGAATAATTATTCTAGGGATGAAGATCATTGTTTTAATGAATTAGATAATTTTGGAGTTGGAGCCAAGAATAAATTATTTTGATATTTTTAGAAGAATAATTTATCTCTAAAAAAATACAATTCATATGAATAAACTTTTTTATAATGACAAAAGTAGAGTATCTCTCTCCTCTCATTCTCTCTCTCTCTCGTATGACTTCAAACAATATTTCTACCCATAGATGTCAAACAAAGACTAATTAAGGAGTTCATACAAAATTATACTTTTGTACATTTATATCTGATAAATTACTTGGTAACTATTCCTCGGTAATGATATATTTAGTAGCTTAAAAAAAAGGAATAAAACTGCAAGCTCAACAAGAAGATGTCCGACAGTTCCGGGTTTCTTCTTCTAGTTCGAATTCCTTTCGGGTTTGGCCCTAACGATCCCGTCGTTCCCGGCCAACGCCACATACTTGTCCCGGCGCGTGAGCGCGGTTGGCTGGAACCCGAGCGCGTCGGCGAGCTGCCTCTGTATTCGATTAGCCACCTCCGTCGCGCTCAACCCGCCGGCGCAGGTCAAGTTCCCTGGCACCTTCTCCAGTATCTCCACTAGGTACTCCGGCATCGGGTCCGCAAAGAACGCCACCGGGTCCAGCCATTTGTGGCCGCTCGCCGTCGTGGCGTACAGCATGCTCATCTTCGCTTGGAGGGCCACAGGGATCAGTTCGTCCGACAGCTCCGCGAATAGTGAGCTGAACCTTAGGAGGTACGGCTCGCGGCAAGTCGTCCCCTCAGGGCAGACCGCGAGGTCGCCCCGGCGGAGCTGCCGCTGCATGGTTTCCGCGTCGCGCGCGCGGTCCCGCGACAGTCGCAGCGTCCTGATGGGGGAGATCAACTCGGAGACGCGGCTGAGGCTGTACGTGACGGCCGGGACGGAGCGCCGCAGGACAGCGCTCAGCATGACCGGGTCCACGAGGGTCCTGTGAGTGCAGACGTAGAGCACGCCTTCCCGGCTTCGAGTGTTGGCGTTGGCGAGGCCTACCGCTCGGATCCGGATGCCGGTCAGTGCGGCGAGGCACAGGGAAAACTGGTAAGGGAGGAGGCCCAGAAGGATGCGAAAGGCGGCTACGAGCATCCCCATGGGCAGCCATACAAAGAGGGCGAGGACCGCCAATGGAGTGGGGAAGAAGGCCAATCTTCCATCATGGAATATTAAGGGTTTTGGGTACTTGTCTCTGGGCATCACCGAGCTCTCACTAATCGCTGGATCTCGTCCCTCGTACACGACGTAAGCATTCTGAAACCATTAACTCATCAGGAATTAAAAATAACAAATATGTATAACATGAAGTATATATTAGTGCTGTATGGAATGCTTGCATGCATGCATGTTTCTGTTTTTTCACTCCTCTTGAAGCTTGTATTTTCTAATGAACTCACGGGTAACTTGGTTCACAGGTAAAAAATGTTGCTTACCTTCGATCAATAAATATGCTTCTTATCGTGGGAGACATGCACGCAGAGATATTTACTTCTACCTTTTTTTTAACATCTGCAGGCCTTAATAATTATAAAATAGAAGAGCTTTCAATGAAAAAAAATTGAACTCCCTGATGGATGATTAAAGAATATTTCTTCCTGATATAAACATCAAAAGAATAGCATTTCTCAGATGACTTTGTTGGTAAAGTGTGCAAGGAGACAAACCTGGGAGTAGGAGAGCAAGAGGTGGTCATGGAGGTTGGAGGAGCTGACGATGGTAGCATCAAACTTGCCAGTCTCCACGGAGAGATCTTTCAGAGCTTTCACCTTGGAAGCCATGGTTGATCCACGGATGAGCCCAGTGAAGTAGCAGCCTCTCACCACCTGGAGCTCAGCACCCACCACACGATCCACAGCCATGTACTCCATGAGGAATCCCTCTACCATGAGCCTAGGCATACTGGTGATGATGGTTCTATGTCCAGCGGAAGCAAGCAGCTCGTAGGCTTGGAGATGGAGGTCCTCCAAGTAGAACTTGGGGAGCACCGCCCTGGCGACAAGGTCCACGTCCTTGGTCCTGAGCCCGCAGAAGGTGAGGAAAGCCATCACCCTTAGGCTCATCTCACTGTGGTTGCCCAAAACCCAGATGACCGGCCATGAAAGGAGCAAAAGAAGAGCCCTGAGGGGACTTCCACCTTCAAAGGCCACTAACATGAAGTAAGGAAACACGGAAGGGGACCTAAGAAGTCCGCCATGGAAGTCGCACACTAAAGTCTGCACCTTCCTCCCCTCCAAAGAGCAGCTGCTTATATCGCCGTAGGAACGCAGGGGGTCAGGAAGATGGTGCAACATAGAGGAGCTCCTCCGGAGGAAACCATATGTGCAGACTCTTTTAGCTGCTTTGTAGCATGCGAAGATCCAATGTCCTGCAATCTTCAGCACAACCATGGGGATCATGATCTCTTCAGCTCCTTTTATTGTATCTTATGCTGTTAAACATATGACATACAGCTCTTTGGACGATTCGATATATACGAACTTCTACTTGAAGACGAAGAAAGCTTGCAGAGCTGCAGGTGCAGCAGTGAGCGAGAAGGGGCCGGCGAAGAGAATGAGATGATGAACATGCACATGAATAAGCGTGCATTGGTAATAAAAGAATTGAAGGTGGTGGGTGGAATGTTTAATAGACGAGACGAGGAGACGAAGGGTCTCTACGTTGTGTTGGTTGAGCATGAGGTCGGTATCTGGCTCTGTGCAACGGTGCTGTGATGCATGCATTAAAGTAGCAAGCGCCCCCCATACAGGAAAAAAATATAAAAGGTGAACGGAAGCCCATATGAATGTAACACAAAAATAGGCAATTTTTTTTTTTTGAAATGTAACCCGGTTATGGAATATGATATTTCGAATTCAAATTCATAAATTTAATCTAGAATATTCATTCTACAATGTTTTTTTATTATAATTCATGTCATCTTTAAATATACATAATTTATGTAGGAATAATTATACTTTCAAAAAATGAGTTACTAATTTAGAATCAAAGTAAAAGTAGAACGATCTTTTTTTGTCAAATTATCATTAATTCTCTTCATTATTGAGCCACATTCTTACTAATCATTAGCAGGTCAACCAAATTTGATTATCCTTTAGTGATTTTTAATTTCATGGTCAAAACATAATCCAACTTTTTTATGAAAATTTTGAGAGTAAATAGTGAAGATGATTCTTTCTTTATATTAAAAATGTTAAAAAAGAATATTCTCCGTTAACAGTTGAATATTACTTTTTGATAAAATGATTTTGAAGAAAGACACTTAAAAGTACTAAAATAATTTAATAGTTGTACACTATATTTAATGGAGTATATCGTGGATCTTTCATCTCACTGATGTAACTGAATAAAGAAATAGTCTATTTTTAATATAACCATAGGTAATATATCTAATGGATAAAAAAGAAGGGGGCTCCAATAATAAATCGATGTACCAACATTAAAACACTAGCAAAAAAATACATATTTTTTTAAAGAATTTAAATGTAGATTTCTTTAACTTCCATGTCTAAAAAATAAAAAAAATGTTTGTGACGCAATTGTCAGAGGGAAGTACATGAGATTTCATGGTCATTTCGGAAGACGGCGTACGAAGAACTTTGGAAAATGAGAGGCTATGCCACGTCCATGACAATTTATAGGTAGCATTAATTGTGTTTGATTCATCTACAATCCGCTAGCATTTATTTCAAATTCTTTCACATAAAAGGAAAAAAAACCTATTTTTACAATTAAAATCCAACACCTCTGTAAATTTTGAACGGTCACATGATCATTTATATTTATAAAAAATCAATTCTTTCTGGATATTCTTTTAGGACCTAAGATTTTTATAATTTTATATGTGAGATCAAGTAAGGTATTATTTTATAAAATGATAAAAAATAACACGTTTTACGTTTTAATATCCTCATTTAAAGGTTGTGTATTTTTTGTTAACATGTATTCATACAATTCGTAGATTAAATAAGATATTTGATATATATATATATAATTTAGGTCTACATTTCTATCAGACTTTTGGAATGATTTTTTAACATAAAAAATAATTCTTAAAGTTTAAACTAATTCACCAATAAATTTATATTCTTAAGAATTTTCTTTTACATCCCTTGTTAGCAATCTCAGAAATCACTAAATCTCTTGCGACATTTTGGTGTATTTCAAGTGGAATAGTAGGATGTAAATTTCATCTATCAAATTGATGGTTAGATAGTGAATTTATGACAGCAACTATCGAATAATATAATTAATGATTTAGATAATTGTCTTTTACTTAGTTGTGATTGTATTTTTTGTATTTATGATTTGCGTCATCATATTAAATCCGATGCTCTATAGATGGCGTACATGATCTCTACATTTAGAAAATATTTACATATATAAATTTGCAATTACATTTTCATATAATAATGAATATTAACTTACACGGGCAAGCCAGTAAGATGTTCTCAATTTCTACCTGACAGATATAATTTTAAACTTTCTGAAAATGCGATTTGTTCATTGAGATAAAAACAAGATTATCAAAATAAAAACAAAATTATCAAAATTTTAATATTTTATTATTTATCTTATGAGTTTATTACAATTTATCCTATTTTTTAGCTTAAAAGAATTAACATCTTTTACGAAGTTTCACGATTCTTAATATTTTTTTTATCATTCGATTTTCTTACAAATTTAGATAAGATATTTTCAACAATATTGGAGACAAGTAAATTTATCTGTTTTCGATATCTTGACGTGCTGTGAATTTCAAACATTCCATTCCGTTTTTCCAAACAACGTACGCTCGAAAGGAATATTGTTAAACAAATAGTAGAAATATTTTAGCAATTGGATTTTAAATTGTCAATCATATAACTGAGAATTATTTATGTGATATTTTATATCACATATTGGGTAAGAGTCATCATATCCGACGGAGAATACTAATATACAAACATTAAAAAAGGATCATCTTGTAAGTCGAAAAACAAAGACCAGAATATTGGCACCATGAAATACAATTATTTTGCTTACTGTCATGTAATTGTCCGGATGTTTATCTTGCTTTGATAAATCTAATTCACTTAATTATAAAATTAGTTCGAAAGACAATTATTTTGCTTAGGTCTGGTTCAACAATAATTAAAGGAAATAAAAGATAAGGAAGGAAAAGGAAAATTGAAGAGAAAGGATGTGAGAGAATTAATCTTATATGGATACATAATTAAAATAAAGGAAACATATTATTTTTTTTTCACGAACATATTTTTATAAATATATTTATATATCTAATTATGTAAGATTAAAAATAAAATATATGGTTTTTCCCTTTGTTACATACCTTTTTTAAGGTTGAAAAAAAAGAATGAGAATGAATATGAATGGAGAATATTTTCCTTCGTTCCATCAATAAGAATATAACTAAATAAAATTAAATTATTAATATTTTTTTCTTTTCTTCCTCTCTTTTTATCTCAACCAAACAGATCTTTATTACGACATTTCATGATCAGTAAAGCAAACTTTCCGTAAATGTCTAAATAACCATTATGAACATTTTTCAGTAGACAAGACTCAGAAACTATGACAGCTAATGAAAAGAAAATAAAATTTTCTTAAAAAATATATTCTAAATAATTAATATATATATATATATTTAAAATGTACATAATGATTAAAAAAATATACTATTATTAAGATTTTTTTCTTCAAAGTAAATGCTTAAATGCATAAAATGTTAGAACGCTTAATTATTTTAACCAGACCAAAGGCATGATTCTTTAAATGTATAGGGCTATACGTATGGACTTAAACTTTAATTATTATAATAAAAAAATGAACCTTCTAATAAATAAATAGCTTTTTTATGCTGATAATCCATATATCATTTTATGGAGTTTAAATAATAAGTAATTCAACCAAATTTCTTTTAAAAGACATAAATTCATCTTCGTTGGAAATAGTTAAAGTTTGCATTAAGAAGACCATGAGGTGTATCTCTTCCCAAAAGCTATCAAAAGGGGTACACAACCCTAAGTTGGCTAAATAATCAGCTGAACAATTGGTTTCTCTAGCAATATGGGTTGTTACATATTGATCAAAAGATTCACATGCATTTTCGGCATCAAGTAGAATGTTGTGCAAACGCCATGGGCATCTTTCCTTCTTGTTGGGGATGTGAATTAAAGTTGATGAGTCACTCTCGATATGCACCCTCTTGAAACCCATCTCCCGACACTTTATCAACTCTCATCTCAAACCCCAAGCTTCAGTTTTTAGAATTGATGAACAAGACTTTCTTAAAGCACCTACAGCAATAAAGGTTCCACTAAATGATTTAATTAGAAAGTCTAGACCTCCCCTCACATTAGGTCTAGTAAAAGATCCATTGAAATTGAGTTTAACCCAATCCGGGGGGAGGCTCCCACCTTATCCATATTGGAAAATTGGTGGGGAGTCCATCAGGACCATGAGTGTGTGCTTCAGCATATTTCTTAGAGCAAACCAAAACTTCTCCCAAATTGATTGAATTGATGAGTGACGAGAGTTGAAATTGATATCAATTCTGAAAGGCAGAAAAGTAAAAAGTGAGCGAAGAGTAAGTTTGGATGAGTGAATTAGGCTCTCTCTCCTTCAAGTAGTCAATCTTCATATATCCAAGAGTGCATTTGAGGAAAGAGATGTTCAATCTGCTGTTGAAAGATGTTCCAAAGTTGGACTAAAAGGACAACAAAAGAAAATATGATTAATTGACTCGCAATCAGAGCCACAGAGGGTGCAAGCAGGGTCTATAGAAGAGTCAAAGTTAAATGTCAATGCTTTGGTAGGAAGTTCACAATGTAACAATTTTTAGAAAAAAATTGTGAATTTTTACCGGAACTAAGATTTTTACACATTTCCTTCCACCCAGACCACATATCAGAATAAGGGAGAGAAGTCGACACAGTTCGAAATCTGCAGACTGATTTAGCAATTGTCCACCCTTGGGTATCCATCACCCAAACCCACTGGTCATCATGGAACATTACAGGCAAATGAATACAAAGAATACTGAGAATTAAAGTATCACCAAACAATTCATGTAGTAAATTTGTGTTTCAACAATTGTTAGTCATGAGATCATTAACACTGAGAGATGCAAGATCAACTGTAACATTAACATAAGAAGGTTTGAAAACTAAAGGAATGAAGAAGATCCATGGGTCATGCATGATGTTATGTATTTCTACCATTTCCTATAAGTTTTTTAAAACCCAACTTAATAGTGCTCATAGTGTTAGTATGAGTTTCCAGCTCCATGCTATATGTCTAGTTAAATTAGAGCAGGACCATGGATGTAGGGGGGCCATATTTATAGGTAACTAGATTTACCCACATATTTTGTTTCTCATTCAATATATCTATTACTTTTTTTTCTAAAAATGATGTTCTAATATGTTGTAAGTTCCTAATATCAAGGCCTCCTAATTGCTTGGGTAGTTGTACAATTGTCCAATTGATTATGTGTGCTCCTTTCCTAGTGTCCTCTCATGACCATAAGAAGGACCTTGAGGTGCCGCTTGGTTCGGGAATAAAATGGAGAATAACTTCTTATTCCGGGAATACAGCCAAATATCCATCATAATAAGAATATATTTATTTTGTTAAAAACTACCTCGAAAATCGTGAAATCACCTCTTTTAACTACATATTTTTCATTTTTTATTCTTCTAAAAAAGAAGAATATCTTACATTTCACTCTCCTTTTCTTTTTAATCATTTTTTATTTTGTTTAATACACATGCTATTATATTTATTTTAAATTATTTATTATAATCACCAATTAGAAAATATTTATAATTAGACATTTAATTATTTTATACTATGTGATGATGTATTTAATGTTAATTATAAATAAATTAGTTAATAAAAATGATTACTTGCTATATTACCTTAAATAGTAAATTATTAAATTTATAATTATAAATGAAATAAAAATGATAATTTATTATTAAATATATATTATTAATGCATTTGATATTATTTATTAATATGATATTCTATAATGTTGTTATTAATTAATCAATCAAATAATAATTAATTACTTATTACCGTTATTAATAACTAATTAAATATATAATTATATATGAAATAAATAAATGCTCATTTATTATTAATAATATATTTTATATTATTTGGTTTTGGTATAATTTTATTCATATCAAACCAAACCATTAGCCGAAATAAGAATATACTTAATATTTGGAATATACACAAAAATATTTTATTCTCAAACATATTCTCTTCGAACTTATTCCAGAACCAAACGACCCCTGAGTATTTTTCTAAGAATTCTATGACTCCATTTGAAAGATAAGTAGATATCATTACATAGTTAGGGATGATGTTCAACACTGACTTAATAAGAGTGGTTTTTCTAGCTTGATTCATGGTTTTCATATTCCAACAGTTAGTTTAGTCTTGAATTTTTCTGAGATAAATGCTTGTTGTGTTGAATTGATATACTTGTGTGAGATAGATGCACGTAGATTTTTATGACAGGAAATGTTCCTATGAATATATTCATGAGTTGTTCAATTTTGTTCTTTCTTAGTATATTGAATTTTGGAGGGAGATAAATCTCTGACTTAGTGTGATTGATTCTTTGATTTGTTAGTTGCTCATGTAGGATCTAGATGGCACCAAGAGGGAGGGGA
>LTAE01013018.1:0-13102 GCA_001647135.1 Pontederia paniculata
TGCGGTGTCAAATTTTGCAGAGTTAAGACATACGCTCCTTCAGTGGAGTCTCCACCGCAGTACTTGTGATTTCGAAACAAGTATGCTAAGTCGACCATGAGATATGACGTGTTAATTTATTTATCTCTGTCATGGTGTGAGTCTCTATAGACTGATTAGTCTATGTGTGCCCTTGGACTCTTGACTATGCTTCAAGATCATGGGTTAGTGTCTGCTACTTTAGCGGGGTACTCAATGGCAAAAAATGAGCGGCCCGTCGAGCCACACGTCTGGGAAAGCAGCTAATCTGTGATTGAGAAGCATGAGAGTAAAAGGAAGATATGTTATGAGTTGCATAAGAATTTCGTATGCAGTTGGCCAACTAGTTTATCCTTGAGAAAGATATGTTATGAGTTGCATAAGAATTTTCGAACGTGTGCATTTTTGCCACACGACAAGTTTAAAAGCTACGGCCATCCGGCACTATGATGAGTGGCATGATCCTCCTGGGAAAAGAGTGTCCAGGAAGTTCCTATGCTATGATTTCATAGGATTATGAGGGCCTCCTCCAAGTGGAAATTGGCAAATAAAAATTGTGGTTATATTTTCTTTTCATGTGCTAATTATGATATTTTTTTCAGGTTTAATCTATTAGAATGATTTTCATATGGCTAAAAGAAGCATTTTAATTAACCATTTATATAAGTTTAATTTGAGATGGACACGAATCAAACCGAGTTAGGTCAATAATTAAATAGATCATGCCTATTTAAAAGGTTTAAGAAACGAGATAGATCAAAAACCTATAATAAATTTATAATTAAATTTGGTCTGAATTATTTATTAAATTTAAGAAGCCTGATCTAACTTAGTAACTTATTAATTCATATTTATTAATTAATATACATATTAAATTATATTTATAATATAAAATAGAAAAATATTATGTATTTTAGCATTATACATATCTAACAAACTAAAAATTAAAAAAAAAATTGAATAAAAATAATTTATTATATCTCTTTCGATATCACATTTAAATTTTTGAATCAAAATTACTAATATTTTTCGCTCATATATAAACACTTTTTAAGCTTTATAATATCTATTAATTATATAAGTTGACCTTATAAGCTAACAAGTTAGACCTGATATAAACGAGTGAAGCATATTTGAATAGAAATGTCAATTCTTAATTTTTAATTTGACTTATTTATATGAAAAGTCGAATCAAATAAGATTCAAAATAGGTCAAGACACGAGCCACTCACGAATGATCTAGTTTATTTCCAGTCTTAGATTTTAATTTATTAGACTTGTTAATTATATTTTAGTTTATGTTTGAAATATTTGGAAAATCTTAATCTATGTTTAACTAGGATCTCAATTTATAAATCTTACAAAAGGATTTTTTTTTGCTGAATTAAATACGCAGCACCCATTTTTCCTTCATATCATTAAACTCATTTATTACGAATCAGAGAAAAAAAAAGTTAATGGTCACGACTTCTTTGAGCAATTAAATTCATTCAAACAACGAATATAAGTGTTACACCCAGCAGAACTTCAATCCATCTGAAATTCAAATAATAAATAGTGGACTTTCTTTCTTACAATTTAATGATGTGAATGATAGGACGAGTGACGATAAATTAAAAAAGAAAGAATATAAAATTGAAGAGCTGCTGTAAGTACAAATTAAAATCTACGATAATAAATAATCAATACTAATTAGTCAGAAAAGAAGAAATTAATCATTTCGAATTTGAATTTTTCAAACGTCATTTAGGTGAGAATATATTTTACGCTTATTCAAATATCAAATGCTAATAATTTTAATATCAGTAAATATATCACTAAAATAAATAAATAAATAAATAAATAAATAAATAACTTGAAATTTTAATTTACAACTCTTTGCTCTTATCCTCTCCTGCCTACCCTTATCAATGTCCTTCCGCCCGTGGACTCAACACCACCTAAATTTGTCCCCTCCTCCCTCCGCCACCTACCATTGCTTGCTCCTCTTCACATCCCACAGGGGCATTTGATCGAACATAATGACGACCACGACCACGACTTCGCGGGCATCCAAAAACGACGGGCCGTGCGACATGGCGCCATTTCCATGGCGTGCCTCCATGACCAATCCACAATGGAACATGTCATGTACAGCTCCCCCCCAATTTAGAGCCATCGTTGTCAATACAAAGATTTAAAAGTTGAACAAATTAAATGCAGTTTGCGAATTGAGCGAATTGCTTGTATGCATCTGATGAATCAACAAATGACAGAAACGAAATCTTTGCTCCATTGTTGTTTGTTTCGATCTACTGATCACCTCCATAGTTGTTTGCGAGCATTTGAGGAATGTTTGCAGCAGCAAAGCTAACAGTCAACCTGCTCAATTCGTCGATTCATCTAAAATTTACAGATCAAATATTTACATCGGAGTTGTTCTTTTTATTTATGTATAATATACTGAACCCCAGAGATCTGATCCCTAATCGTTTGCACTGCTCAATTCTCACCCCCAAAATCTCAACAAAAACAAGAAAATGCGTTAACATGGAAATCGCAGAGAGAAAAAAAAAATGTGTAGGTAGTGAGAAGAGCATCAGAGCCAGAGCGCGCCGGCCTCCTTAAGGATCGGCACGAGCTCGCCGGAGATATGTACGGCCATCAACTTGTCGAGCCCTCCGACCAGCTTCCCTCCGACGAAAACCGCCGGAAACATCGCCGCCAGCGACGACCTTCCGTCCCCTCCGCGGAGCAGCATCTCCTCGATCAGCGCCGCCGCCTCCTCGGCGGCCTCCTCCCCGAGCTCGCACACCGTCGGGTTGACCCCGAGCGAGAGGAGGAGCCGCCGCGCGACGTGGCACATGCAGCAGCCCCTGCTGCCCACCACCAGGACCGGGTTCTCCGCCACCATCCGCCGCATCGCCTCGCTGCCGCTGCCGCCGTCGCCGTCGACGCCTCCGGCCGACGACGAAGAGGAGGACGAGGACGGAGACGGCCGGTCGACCGCCGACCGGACGACGCCGTTCCCGACCGCCGGCGGGAAGAGGGCGCGGTTGGCGGGGCCGTAAGGTATCGCTTCTTGCATTACTACGTTTAGTGTTTTAGAGTTCTAAATCGCCGGTTAATTCTTCCCGGAACCGAAACGGAGACGGAAAAAAAAAGTGAAAGGGAATAAAAAGTTTTGGAACGTTCTTTTTTCGTGGCACGGAAGTCGGAGCACGAGGTCGGGCTTCATTTTATAACGCCCCGTTCCTGACGGGACACTGTTCCATCGCCCCACGTCGGCGTCGGGCCCCGCGCCGACGTGCGCTGGCGTCACCACCTCCGTCGGCGGAGGGGACCACTCGCGTGGGATACAGTCGAAGTGACGTCATTCGTTATGCCCGTCCGCGCCCGCCGTCGGCTGCCGCCGCGCGAACAGCGGAGACGCAAGAATGGTGACGTGGCTTCTGCTGGGCGGCAGCGGCGACACGTGTCGTGTTTTTAGTGGGGGGAGCGCGGCGTCTTCGCTGTTGCGAGGAGTTGAGCGCCCACCGATTAGGGGAGGCGCGGACGGGAGTACCTCGGAGGTGACGTCACGATGTCGAGGTTGGAAAAATAACTAAAAAAAAAAGCATTTGTGGGCCCCGCGTTTGAGCTTAGCCGTTTGGAGCAAGTTTCCAGGCGATAAGATGGTCCTGGGGAACTTGGTAAACTAATGCTTGGATATTGCCCTCTTGGGAAATAAATATGGATGGAATCATGGAACCATGTACCAATTTGCAAAAACCATTGCCATAAACTTGTGGCTGTCACAAATTTTTTTTGCTATTTTTTTTTCCTTCACTGCTGCTAAACGCAGCGGATTTCTATGTTTTTTTTTAATATTTAGGAAGTGTTTCCTTAATTGATTCAACGGATTAAGTCCCAATTGGGATATATTTCTATTAATTCTTGAATTGCATTAATTAAATTTCAAGCTGTCAGTCAAAACATCTATAATTTAGTATAGTTTAAAAATATTGAAGAGTTTCCTTAGTAATTTCACTAAAAGGACTCTGCAGCGATGATTCGAACTTTTTTTAATTTAATTATGATAATCCTCAATTAAACTTGAAATTTTAAAGCTTTTTAAATTTCAATCATAATTATTAAAATCGTCTGATAATACATGTGAAATTTACTTAGCAATTTTATTAACTACACTCTTCTTTTTTTTATTATAAGTTGGCGTGATAACAACCCTTTCACGCTTCAACATTTTTCAATTTTGATTATCTGAGTACCTACAATTTGTTCCCATGAGTAATTAAATATTCAACCCGTTATCCGACCCAAAATTAATTGGGTCGGGTCAAGTTTGATCCAACTCAAGGTAGTGACCCGACCCAATCCGACCCAAAAGTAATCGGGTCGAGTCGGATTGACCGGATTGATCGGATCGGGTCAATATGAACTTATACTCATAAGTTCACTCTATTATATTTATATTATATGTGAGTATTATTCGATCGCGCTATAATTTACATTGATGCACAATAAATATATATAACTATAATAGTTTACTTTTCTTTAAAATTTTATATAAATTTATTAATATAAATTTATAAGCACGATTCTACACTATCATATTTATATATACAACGCTCTACAAATATTATATTATATATAATTATATATTTGAAAATTGTGCTTGCGCATAATCTATGATCTCATTTCAAGAGATTTTTTACACATTTAAAAAAGTCAATTCAATTGCAACTTGAACTCTTTTTTTTTTTTGTTTAGTCCGAAATTATCAGCGAGCATGATGAAACTCTTTAATAAGTCGCCAACTCGCCATGTTGCACAAGCAAAACATGGGAGGTCTGATCCACTCAATGAGTAGAAATCTTAAGGCTACTATGCCTCATAGGCTTACGTGCAGTACTAGTAGTAGTAGGACAGGGATAAAAGGGCAATTATCCAACAAGAAACAGACGAGACGAGCAGACAGACAACAATTGCATCATGCATGCGGTAAGTACCACGGCGATGTGTGGGTCAAATCACCGTTCATTCATTCTCCTTTCCATGGTCGGCCGTCGGATTCATCTTCGCCCAACGAGTTGACTCACGTGGTCTCGGTGCATCCTCACACGCAATTACATATCCTCCATAAATTGAAATACCAAATATAAAATTAGAGGATTAATCGATTCAAATAATTTAAGAATAAAATATCAAATCTAAATTCTCCTAATTCATTTTTTTAATTTTGTAAATACTTACATAACAAATTTAACCTTAAAAATTAATGAAATTATAAAATATGTTATTTTGAAGAATTAGAAGATTTTTTAAGAAAATGATTAGTGAGATATAGAAGTGCTCAATATTATATGCTATTATACTTAATATATTCCTCCTTTGTTTTTAGATATCATATATTCATTTTAAATATTCACGTATCTATTATTTTCCTTTTAACGTGAGAAATTTTATTTCATGTTATTAATTGGTTAATCTTTTATTGTTTATTAATTAGCAAGAGAAAAAAAAAGTATTTTTTTTAGAAATAAAGATGACATGACATTTTAAAGCAATGAAACGTGTAAGAGTGCTTCAGTTGAGAAAATGGCACATCATTTTATATTGATATTAAGTAAAAAAACCGGCAAAACAATTATATTTTAGATAAGAAAAACGGCACCACCATTTTCCCTGTTTATTTTTCTTGTCTGTATACTTTGATTAGTTTTATATTTATAATAATATTAAGCAATATTCTATTTTAATGTCAAATTATCAACATTTCCATATTATATAATCATTCGGCATATATTTTTGCTAATCGAGTATATTAAACGATATTCAAATTATAAAATAATAATTATATATTAAACAGTGTTCATCGAACTTTTTGAATCATCTTTTTCAATATTAAAAAACTGCTTAAAAATTTTATATCATGTTGGATGATTTCTTTAAAGTACTTTTTTCGTCCTTGCATCCCCAATCAAATGAATCAAATAAAGATTTTGGGCGGGGATCCACGAAGGATCATCCGAACGTGTTACGCATGAAAAAAATCCGACGGCTGATGTGGGGCCACGAGTTGGGCGGAGGAACGCGTCGATTGGTGGCGTCGAAGGAACACGACCGCCGCGGTGACGTCATGTGATGCCGGCAGCTTCGTCCGTGTCGTGGCCTCTTGTGGGAATTTGCCGCAAAGCTCGTCCGTCAAATCTGCGCGTTTACCACGCGCGATTCAGGGGCCTTTGATGAATTATGACATCACCCTTCGCCCTACGAAGCATAATATTTTTTTGGATTTAACGATGGGTACCCAGATACATCATGTATCCTGCCTAATAAATGGTTGGATTTGAAATTTACGATTGAAAAAATAAATGAAAAATAAAAATCTTAAATAAGATCTATCGTAAATCTCAGATTCAACGATTTGTTAGGCAGGACACATGATCTATCTGGGTACACCATCATTAAAATTTTTTTTTGTGGGATAAAAAATATTTTTAAAGATGGTGCTGACATTTTGGATTCCGTCATCCGACATATCAGATCTTGTGATTATAGTGGATGCAATCAAATTTTATTATTTTTCATTAGTTTAATCCCTTCCAATTTAAATTTGATTTTAGTAACTCGACATATATTTTTCGTACTTTTATTTTTTTATTTTTTTATTTTACGTGAGTGTCAGAAGAATTTTTAGAAGAATGTTTTAGAATGATAGAGATTTTTTTACATTTTCTGCTTAATATTAACATCATTGAGTAGGTAATTTACAAAAAAGATATTTTATTCTTTTTAGTTATATAGAAATATTAAATAGAAGAGAAAAGAAAAGTAATCTTCATTTTATTACTAATAATAAAAAAATTATTTATCACAATTTAGAACCGGAGGAAATGACATATAACCTACTAATAAAAGTGATAGGTATCAAATTAACGAGGTATCAATAGTGTCTAACACATTTAGAACAGGAATGTGCTCATTTTGATCTTCACCCTGTATTAATTGGGACAACAAAAAAAAAATAAACCATTTACTTCTTGACATGTGTCAAAGTGTAGTGAGAATATTTACCTATGAAAACAAAAAAAATCTAAAAAATATAAAATTGGTGATATATATGTAATGACGTTTAATTTTCAAATTTAAAATATCTTCAGTTCTGTTTTATTAAATATACTTTTATAAATATTCATTTGGGAGACCGAAAAAAGAAAAATGTAATGACATTATTACATAGTAAATTGATAAGCACGATCAATTTGGCCTTGTATTTTTATATAATGAAAATATCTTTAACAATGAATTTCATTTAGATTTTTCAGTCATAAAAGAAATTCAAGGATAAAGTTCATTGGGAATTAAAAGAAGAAATAGAAGGGAACATAAATTGTGACAAAGGAACCTCTTGATTATTAAAAGAACTATCACCACTCAATATTTTATATCAAAAAGTAATTATAAAAATTCAAATAATATATATGTGCTTTTATACGAAGATATGTTATTTTTTTAATAAATATAATGCATTGTAAAATTATATATTTACCAAAAAATTATTATCAATATATTTTATTTATATTAATATTTATTATATTTATATTTGGCCCCACTAATTATGTTGGCTCTATCCTTGTCACAAATCTTTCTTTACTTGTTTAATATGCATCCACATATAACTAAAGGTGAATAATAAACAAGATATGAATTGACTAAATTATAATAATATAGTAGTAATTAACTAAACAAAATCATATTTATATATAAATTTTTACATTGCTTGATTGGAATATAACAAAATATATGATGTGTGTAGTCTAATATTAATCATAATCAGATTCATGTACAAATGTAAGTAAAATTATGACAATATATATGTAGAATTAAGACAAACAATAGATATCAGTTTGAACCTTGGATAGGTGCAACCACATAACAATCGATTGTAGTACTACATGTATCAAATTCATATGGAAGCTGGACCAATTAAAGATATTGGACAACTTTAATCTAATATAATAATTAATTCTAAAGAAAATGATGAAACTATAAGACGGATAATATTAATTAGCTAATGTTTATATTTTTAGTATTTTTTTTCAAAAAACAACTACAATTGCATATAGAAGATTTAAATGAATGCAATAATAGATGATATACTAGAGTTTTTTTTGTCACTGGAATGATTAAGTTTAGATTCGTCAATTAATAGGGAGGTTTAAAATTTTGTATCGAAATTCTAACAAACTCAATTTCATTTTCAAGACAATTATGAACTTGCACTAGAATTTCCTAGCAAAGCCTAGCAATAGAAAATAGAAGCATAGGTTCGAGACCTATATATATTAACCAAATAACTTATCCTAATCAATGACCTCCCGATGTATGACTAAATCATCAACAATTTGTATAACTTATAGATGGGGTTTATCACCCGATCAAGAGTGAGCAAATGGATATTTCAAAAATCCGATAGGTCCCTCGCAGCCATGTAGTAAAATCCGTCTACTAATAGATATCAATCACAAAATCAAGTGGAATCCAATGATTGTGAAACATTTAAATTTGCATGAATACCTTCCTCCCAAGATACATCGTTCATCAATCCGAATACATTATAAAATCAATGAAAAAATAGAAACAACCCCTAACTTGAATCTATTCACATACAAAATTTCATATAGCTCTTCAAATAATAACATATAGAAATGAGAAATCCAAAACAATATCATTCAACTCAAACCAAAATTTGAATCAAACTAAGCATCCACTGGCGTCTAACTCTAGAATGTAGATTAGTTATAGCAAGTCATCAGCATAAATCATTGTCATTCTCTTTTATATTCTTCCCCGGTTCGTCTCCTCCAATCGTTCTTCCTTTCCTTTGCTCCTTTCCTTGACAGCAGCATGTCGTCGCCCTGTCTTTCTTTCAGCTTTTATATCTACCCTACTAGCTCAAACATGTCTTTTTTCTTCTTACAAAGAATATTCTTTGATTCTCGACCAATAGTGGATCATGTTTTTTATGACTTTGTCTTTTTCTGACTTAGGCAGTTGAGATTTGATGTTCTCCATACGGAGATTGTGATATTTGTTCTTTTTAGAATTCTGAAACAAAAGTAAAGAGTAACATCAATTTGTCAAAAAACACAAGAAATTGCAAATTTCAATAGTGATGAGGGGTGCTTCACAAAAAAAGAGGAATGAGTATAGAACGAGAGTTTATGTTCAGAATAAAGTCCAAAGACTTTCGAAAAATTTCAAAGATCAAAATATCATGTCCTTAATGCCATGAATCAATATATTAAAGAAAAAAAACAGTCATATATGCTAAAATCAAAAGGATGAAACACCGTTTAAATGTTATTATGGTTCTAACCTATTTATATCTATTAAACTTTTTTAGTTTAAGATAACAAACAAATTTTTTATTTGAATTAAAATTATAATTTGTTGTTTGATAACAATATTTTAAAAATAAATTTTAAAGTATAAAATTTTATAGGTTACTTTCACTGATGTAAAGAGTTTAGATGTTGAACATTTATACTTAATGTTTCATTTTTTTTCTTTCTTTGCAAAAATAATTTATTTAGTTTTTAAATATTATATTTCATATTTATCTTTTATATTTTTTGTTGACATAAATTGATTTTGATATGTCTATACTAGGTTGATCATTTTTGTCATTATTTTGACAATACAATAATATTTAAAAAAAAACATTTTTTTTCAAAATAGTAAAAAAAACAATTTATTATTTTATAATATAATAAATAAAATAATTTATGTGCATTTCTTTTGTTTATAATTATTAATTAGTCCAATCACTATACATCTGTACCAAATATTTGTATTAATTTTAATAATCAAATCATTATTTACTATCCTTTAAAATATATAACAAGCTCGCTTAAATTTATCTTCTATCCGCTTTAGTATTCTCAAACAGTCTTAAATTGAATTTCTTAAAATTCAAGATCCGTTATGAAACCGATGTGATTTTTGTTAAATTCAAATGATAATTAAATAAAAGATTGAACTGATCAGATTAAAAATGATGATTAAATGTTGGAGAGGAATAAAGAAAATGTCTATTTCTTATTCAAAAGGTTTCTTTGTTTATTTGTAATTCTGGCATTTTTCACATTTTTCTACATTTGGCTATCATGAAATTGTTGAGCACTGAAAAATGTTTTTCCATGGACCCAAACAATTAATAATTTCAATTTAATATTTGTAAAGAACCCAAACAATAAAATATATCATCCTAGACCTTTGAAAAAAAAAGTTATCACTGTAAATTATTTTTAATAAAACAAAAATAATCTTGTTAAACTCTCCCTTTGGCTCTGTGCGTTTGTTACGTGTCTTTCCTCATTTCAAGTTTTTTTTTCAAAAAACATACGGCATTGGAAGATAATATAATGAAATATCTCAAAAATAACTTGCAAATGCTTTCAACAAAATTTGAACTCCTATCAACCCCTTTCTCCGTTCTTTCCTCAATATGTTAATACATGTTGCATACGTGTTTTTTTAACGTTATCAAATATTGCGTCATGAATGTAAACAAATAAACAAACAATTCCGTCAAAAAACTATTTTGACCCGAGTAATTTGTCGTCCCAATTAATCTTATAATTTATGTCAAAAATATATTTTACACTGAACAACTAAGCATATTGAGTCTGTACGTCTCTTTAGTCATGTTTGGCAAGTGAAACCTCAGGTTCTCCGAGTTTTAATGAATAGTTTAATTTGATAGATTAATTTTAATCGTGTTTGAATTAATTAAAAATATTAGGTTCTTTGAGTGTTTGGATGAACTGCATGAGAACTGAAAAATAAAATTAATTATTTAGATAAATAAATTAATCATAAATAATAATAATAAATTTAGTTTGAAACATAATTTTATTTAATAATCTTAATAAATAATATAAAATCGACTTTGAATATAATATATAAAATATTTTGTTAAGCTTAAATTAAAAAAACATTACTATATAAAAGTTAGTATAAAATTAAAGTATATCATTTAAAAATCAAACATTAATAATTGAAACTAAAAGATAAATATTATATAATATATACAATCTTTTTTTTAAAAGAATAAAGAATAAACGTTCAATAATTTTGAAGTTATATTATTGAGTTGGTATAAAATTAAAACTTAGATTTAAAATTAAACGTTGAAAATTTAAATTAAAACTGAAAATTTATATAATAATATAAAATATTTTGTTAAAGTTAAACTCAAAATAATTTTAGAATTATATTATTGAGCTAGTTAAAATTAAAACTTAATATTCAAAATTAAACATTTATAATTTAAATTAAAAGATAAATATTATATGTAAAATATTTTGTTAAATTCACATTAAAAATAATTTTATTATTTTGTCATTGAGTTAATATAGTATTAAAATTAAATATCTAAAATTAAACGATAATAATTTAAATTAAAAGTAAAGTTAAAATATAAATAAAAAAGGAAATGAGAAACAATAAAAGGAGGAAAAGAATACAAAAGAGAAGTAAAAAAACAAACTTACGTAGGAACCTCCATGTTCTTGCTACAAGCAAGAATCTGGCGGTAGAACCCGGTGAAACTTGGCGAGAATCTGGTGAGGTTCCACTTGTCAAACGGAGGTTTAAAGTATAGCTAAAGTTTCCGTTCACTTAATTTTTACTTTTTAATATATAAATTATTCAAGTTCTGGAAAATATAAATTCTTTAATTTTTGTAAAATTATAATTTTGATAACTGATATTTAAAATTCTAACATACAAGTTATTATTCGGAAGTCTAAATCAAAATTGTATTACGAAATATTTTAATGTAAACAGAAAAAAAATTATTTATTTTTTTTATAATTAAATGCAGTATCTTGCAATTATTCAAAATATTAATCAGGTTCTGACCAAGTTCCACGCGCCAAACGGAGATTTAAAGTATAGCTAAAGTTTCGGTTCACTTAACTTTTAATTTTCAATATATAAATTATTCAAGTTTTGGAAAATATAAATTCTTTAATTTCTGTAAAATTATAATTTTGATAAGTGATATTTAAAATTTCAACATACAAGTTATTATTCGAGTAATTTTTATCATTCATCCCTTAACTTTGTCACGATCCCATATTGATCCCTTAACTTCACTTTGTAACCAATTCTTCCCTCAATTTAAATTTTATAACAAATTAGTCCCCTTAACAGATAATAGAAGGTTTCTAGGTTGATGTGTGACATATAGCACATACGTGTAATAATATATAATTTTTATTATATATAATATAAAAAAAATAAAACAAAAGAGAGAGAAGGAGGTCATGGGCCCCCTCTTCTCTCACATCGGGGGGAGGGGGTGTTGGGGGTTGCTGTAACGCCCCCAAAAAACACACTCTGCCACATGGTAGAATGCGCCTTTGAAGACGCTACGAGGACATACTTACTTGACATAAACATATACTTTAACAAGAAAGAATGAGAAACATAAAATTTTTCGAAAAGAAAGCAAAAATGAAATTATAATGGACATAGAAAATCATATGCGGAAGCTTTAGATACATAATGAAATAGGAGTCCCCACTGGATTCAAACTGGAAAAGTACAACTTTAGAAAATATAAAGACCAATATAAGAAAGAGGGACTCTAGTGTCCATGTGCAGCAACATCATCATGAGCACCTTATGCCGCACACGCCTTCATCATCAATTCCTGCAGAATTAAATTACAGGAGAGATATTCTCCCGTGAGCTATGAAGCCCGATAGGTGAACAAATCGAAAATCAAGTAATAAACATCATGATATATCGATATAGAACATCATAAAGAATATAACTCGTGATCAAATTATAGATGAATCATAATTGATGAATAAGAATTAATCTGAAAGAAAATGAGATAAGACCATTATAGATCATCATTAGATAACATCACTCTTAGATCAGTAACATAAACATCATCATAATACATCAAGGATGTTTGGATTTGATAGATTAGTTCGAAGTGTGTTTGCATGAACTAAAATGTAATGATTACAAATAGATTCTAAGGATGTTTGGATAAAAAATGAGAACCGGAAATATAAAATAT
>LTAE01013020.1:0-13100 GCA_001647135.1 Pontederia paniculata
TCCTTTCCAACCACCATGAACACTAACAGTCTTGCATCCCCTGGTTCTTCTTCTCACACTGACTGGAGTTCACTTCACCCCAAAATGGATGTTTTGCAAACCCAGTTGGTCACAATGCTATCACAGAAGGGTGACACCCTTGAAGCACTCATGGGTATACAGGAAAAACAGTTCAACAATTGGGAAGCTAGCACTCATTTGTCCATTCATAATAACAGGTCCTATCATCACTGGCATGTCATGGAAGATTTCATGAGAACACATGGCCATGAACCTTATCCTGACTCACTTTTGATAATTACAAAGGGAGAGATAACAATCAGAGGAGTGATCAGAATGAGGCTATCAAAATAGAGTCTGCAGAGGAGGATGGTGACCAGGTTGACCGGAATGTAGATCTTCAGAGTGCGCAGGTGGAAGTGTTTGCACAAGAGATGGAAGATGGTCAAGCAATCATGGAAATGCAGGCCGGGAAAACCTTACAAGAAAGAACATTTTCTACTGAAATTAACGACGTGTTGACTGGTGTAATAGATAAAATGCTAGAAGAAATAGCTGACAGAATTCTAACTGAGGATCAAATTGGTGTTTCTTCTTCTTCCGAAAAGAGATTTGGAAAAAGCTTTACAAGAAAGAAGAAGAATAATGATTAGGAAGAATAGCTCTGATAATCTAGTATTATTATTTTTTGTAAATTTAAAGTATATTTGAGTCTTTCGATTATAACAATAACATATCTTATTATTATCCTTCCATTTATCCAACCAAACACATATTTGTTTATTTTTTAAAATCAGCTTTAATATTTAAAATAATTATCAGTATTATAACTTATCAATATATTTTTTTATCATCTAAGTTTAACAAACTATTTAATCTTTGTCAAAATTTGTTAGGTCCATTTATGCAATCACATATCTGTTTATTTTTTTTATAATCAACTTTAGTATCTAAAGTGAGTATCAGTATTATAACTTATAAGATATATCTTCTAACCTCTAGTTAAAATTTATTACAGGGAGGAGGTTGAGTTAGGCGAGCGAGTGCACCAAGCGGCGCAAGCAGAGGCATTAAAGGCAAAAAATGACCAGCCCATCTGTTGGTTCATCTGCTCACCTAATTCCCCCATCAATACGATGCCGCATTAATGCAAACAGACTGCAGGCAACCAGTGAGGCAGCGACCCGCTCCATCCGCCTCCCACCTCCCATTAACTGTATAAGAACGCCGAGATCTCAGAGCACTCTCCACCTCGTTCTCGTCGCCGTAATCGCTGCTTGCTCCAATGGCGGGATTTCTCTCCACCCTCCGGCGGATCTACCTCTCCCTCTACAACTGGACCGTCTTCGTTGGATGGTAACACCTCTGTGTTTGTGGGCGGGCTGGATCTTTGTTAAAGTTGTCTTCTTGGAAGAGAAGAATGTGATCTTTTCCGTCTCGTCGTAGGTTCCAAGTTCTGTACTTCGCCGTGAAAGCTCTGAGAGAAGGCGGGCATGCGACGGTATATGATGCAGTGGAGAAGCCTCTGCAGCTCGCGCAGACTGCAGCAATCATGGAGGTACATTTTCGTGACTTTATATGTTAAAATCTGCGTTCTTGATTTTTTCTTTCGCCTGTAGTTTGTATTAATCCTGGCATTTCTTTCTCTGGGCAGATTCTTCACGGTCTTGTAGGTGAGAAATACTTCTAATTTCGTGTTACCAGGACGTGACGGTTTCTTCGCACAGATATTGTTTGCTAAATTGACAGTAAGCTCTTGTCTTTTGTTTCGTGCAGGACTGGTGAGATCTCCAGTTTCAGCGACTCTGCCACAGATTGGGTCGAGATTATTTGTTACTTGGGGCATCTTATGGAGTTTCCCTGAGGTACTGAATGGTTTTGCTTAAACAGTCAAGGAGAAATCTTTGCTTACCTTCTCTAAAATTTACGTGGAATATGGCTTATACAGACAAGGACTCATCTTCTTGTTAGCTCACTGGTCATTAGCTGGTCTATCACAGAGGTATCATCAAATATTTAGCATGTCTTATCTGTTTCCTTATCTATGGATAATATGATGTTTGAATGTTCTGTTGCCAATTAGTTAATTCGTATGACATATGCATGCTTGCAGTAAGCTTAATAGAATTTATTTGCTGGCACTGGTTGCAACTTACAAGTGAAAGAATGATGTGGTTGGATGCAGTGATGAAAACTGGAGCTTGACCAAAAGTTTTAAACAATCTCATTTAGTTTCTTGCCACAATGGAGATTAAGCTAAGCATTCAGTTATAAGTACAGAAATTCTCCTTAGTTAAGCATCATAAAGGGTAGAAGCATTCTTAATTGTGCGATCATGCTAATGTTAAGGGTATCATTTTTTTTTCGTTTTTTTAGAAAGGTATAATTTAACTTGGTTCACTGTGAAGAGATAACTTTTACTTTTTTTCAACTTTGAGTTGTTTGGCAGTTTCATCAACACTGAGATCCGTTTGACAAAAATGATGAGATGAGTGCCTTTATGAACTAAAAAACTTTTTATTCCTTTTCAACAATTGACCAAAGTATCTATCCTTAGTTCAAAGATTCAATGTAAACAGGGAAGTTATCAATATTCTTATAAGCTGAGTGCCAGTGGTTATATGTTAGTAGATCTTTTTCTTTCAATCATAAAGCTGTGTCCAAGTTGACAATTGCACTAGACCTGCATAAACATGGATTACTGAAAATTTCATACTTGCTCTTTTCCATTGTAAGTTTCTGTATTATTACCTGCTTACAAGAAGGCATTCTTGCTCTCACAGTTTGCTATAACCTTTTGTTTTCTGCCTAAACTAAGTATAATACTATGCTTCACTAGTGTGGCTATGCTTCCTTAAATCTACTATGATATAAGAAACCAGAATTTTACTTTTGTGGTAGTGGCAAATATTGAGTGTTTTCTTTGAGATTCGACTTCAGACTAATTCTCAATATGAATAGTCATTATTTTTTTATACTTGAGATGTAAATTATGTTTCTTGTACTTTGCAGATCATTAGGTATTCTTTCTTTGGCATGAAAGAGGCACTTGGCTTTGCACCCTCATTGTTGTTGTGGCTCAGGTAAGCAGTCAACCATGGAGCCAAAATACAATTAATGTGTTCTTCCATAACATGTAAGTTTCGTGTCGAATATGCAGATACAGTACCTTTCTTATTTTGTATCCATCCGGTATCACCAGTGAGGTTGGCTTGATATACATTGCATTGCCTTACATCAAGGTACACAAATAGTGAAACCTAGTGTCCATCTTCCTTGATTACGTCTAATTTGATGATAGTGTTACTTCTAGTTTTATGTATGATGCCTTGATAAATTGTATCTGAATTCTACAGGCATCGGAGAAATATTGCATTAGGATGCCCAACACTTGGAACTTTTCGTTTGATTACTTCTATGCATCAGTGCTTGCTCTCTTAATCTATGTCCCAGGCATGTTTTATTTTTTTGTCAAACAACATATTTGATACATATAAACTAATCAAAGCTACTAACAAAACTTTGTTTCTTTGCTGGACCCTCCAACTTGCAGGCAGCCCGCACATGTACCGCTATATGCTTGGCCAGCGTAAGAAGGCCCTATCCAAGTCTAAGACTGCATAGAACTGCAAGAGAAAAGAATTATGGAATATTGGAGATCTCACAGTTGCTTCTCAGATCCTTGTCAATGTAGTTTATATTTTCCCTCATTAGAGGTTTCTCTTTTTCTTATTAATGGATGAAACTTTGGTTTTCCTCTATCTAAATTTGTTATACATTGGTTTTCTAGTTAGTATCACGCACTTTGGGAAGACATTGACAATGTACCTTTGTGGATGACAAAACCAGATATAGGATCTTGAAAGTTTTTGTTTTTTGCAACTTATGTGTTGGAAAGTTCAAAGTTGTGCATTCTGTTTCTCATTATTTGTTTACTGAGCAAAACTTTCCACATACAGAGACATGTAGATCTGTGGAAGTACTAAATCTTTGTCCATCCTTCTAAACATACATGTTAGAAAGGCTCATGGACAATGATATCGATGCGAGAATAAAAAAAATTAGGGACATGGATGATTTCAAGAATCCTATATGAATCATATGGTCACGGGCAGTGCTTTTCTTCATGTTTATGGGAGGCTCATGAGTCTAGTATCTAGGAAAGTAAACTAAATAAAATGAACACAAAATACCAAGATGAAAGTTGAATTTGTCCATTTTGTTCTCGCTCATAGTATTGTTTTAGTGTTGCTGGATTGCATTATATGATCACTTTGACAATTTGACTGGTCTACCTTTGATCCACAAGTTAAATTAATTCTAGTTGTTATCTGCATATATGTAACTTGTAAAGGGGCGCACAATTCTTAACCTATTGTATCCCATACATATGTTCATTTAAAATTCAAATATTCACATATATATAGAATATTCATATAGCTTTGATCGAAATTCTCCACTATAAATATACCCTTCTTGTAGATTTGTTTGGTCCTTCTTTGTTTATATAGTTATGTTGACAACCCACTGTTTTTTTAGAGGATAGATACATAGAATATCTAGATCTATTTCCGTGTTCGAAGAAAGAAGACAAAAGATAAGAAAATTTTAGATCAAGATATTTTTGCAAAAAGTTCCTTATGGTAGAATTTGTATATCCCAATGTCAGCCACTCTCAACTATAACATCATCCATTTAAATTTGCATAATTTCATATTTATTTGTTCGACCAAACACAATCAACAAAAATAATGGTTTGAAGCACGATATTGCACTAAATTGTTTAGGAAATTAACTTTTCAATATTTACCATCACAAAAACTTATGCACTCTAAAATTGTGGGAAAAAATTCCTAGATGCTCAACTCCAGCTAATGCTTAAAGAGTACAAATTGATGAAATAAAAAAAAGTTCTAAGCAAAACAAGTGAAAATTTGTGATTCTAATCCTGAAAGACAAGATAAAAATGGAAACAAAAATATCAATTAATTTATGCAAAATTGGTTCCTCCAAGCTAAGGGCTTAAGCATCTTCAGTAGCAGCACTAGCAGCACTTAGATCAACCGTTAGATCAAGCTCCTGTTGCAAACAGAGCAATCAAATTGTTTAGATGAAACCTTGTTCCAGTCTTTTTTTGTTGGTGCCATTTTCTACTAAGCCTTATAATAATTAAGGATGAATCGTATTCTTGGTAGCTATTAAGTTAATTAAGTTTGCTTGTCACTAATAGTTAATGTTTGACATTTGATGAGTGGATAAATTGTCATTTTTACGACTTAGATGATTCTTATAAATACTGCTATATTTTTGTTCACATGATATATATATACTCTACCATACGACAAGTGACCATGAGTTAGAAATACCATATGACTAATGTAGCAACAATGGATATGCAGTAAACATGACAAATTTATCATGAAGCTTACAGTGGAAATGAAACAATTGTCATCTTCATTGATGTTGGCAGGTTCATAACGGTCATAAATATCGAAGAGGGTCTCATCTACAGGTCCAAGTAAATCAATTCCAGGCTTCAATTCTGTCTCAGGGTTGTCAGTTTCGGCTTCAGTTGAAACAAAAGCAATATATTTGCCCTTTGGAGCAACATTGTGGGAATAAGAACAACAAAAGAGATACCTACATATAACGAAAATTTATTTAGTACATCATAAACAACGTCGCCAAGTTATATTTGTTTTGTTTTCTTTTATTTTGCCAAATCTTATATACTTCTTAAACTGTGACAAGTTTCATTTAAATTAAAATTTTATACATCAAGTCATTTTGGACGTCAAACAATTTTTTAAACCTACATGTCTGATTTTCGTCCTAGTTGTTTCTGAGGAAGAATAATCTGCACTGAGTTTGAATCATTGGTGTGTGGGATAGGATGACTCATTATACAAATAGCACGAGCCACCTTTCCGACCTTCTTTACCTGTTAACAAGGAAAATGTGAAAATAATTAAAAAAACATAAAATTTAATTATTGGATTCATATTAAATGGTAAATAAATGAATTGAATTTTTATATTCACATTAAATTATCATTAGTCTTCACAAATATTAAATTATAAGATTTAATTAGAGAGAGTAAAAATGTGAAAATAATTCAAAAAAAAAAAAATAGCAAGAATGCTTAAAGGAGAGAGCTTCTCCAACTAGCTATGATGCCTACGATTTTGTTATATATAGATATATTATTTTGAAGAAATCGTTTTTTATACATTTTCTATTTGTAAAAAAGTAGATTAATTAAATTTTCTATGAGTGTGTAACAATAAAAAATAATATGGCTGATTATATTCCTAGTTAATTGAAGGGTGGCACATATAATAATGATAAGGAGAAGAACTGAATGCATGAGTGCATGTGGTGGCTTTGTAACAGAAATAAAAAAGATTGTGCGTTCATTCTCAAAAAAATTGAGGAAAATGATAATTAACATTGGTGAATGAAGAAAAGTTTGAAATGGTTGCTCGAGCACCAGCTATATATGCATATATATTATGAATCAACATATTGAAATTCCAAAATATAGATGTTATTATTAATGAAATGAACATTTACCTTATCAGGTAAGTATGAAGGGTCACATACTATTTTCTTGCACTTAGCAGTCTCCCCTTCAGATGTCACTCCATGAGCCTTTCCATTTTCATCAAACTCCACCTATCATGCATTATATTTGCACATCAGTCCTGGGTTTATTTTAACAATTCATTTCAACTTCAACTTCAAGTGGCGAAACGAACTAGATGGACTTGATAAAAATGGATCGTGATTCAAGGTTCAAATTTCACAACTTAGTACCTTGCATTCAGGCTTGTTGAGCATGTAGGTGCCACCATAAACAGCACTTAAACGAGCAAAAGCCTATGAGATGAATGATTTGTTAGATCTGAAGATATCATAAAAAAACATAGTGATATATGAAATACCTGGGGAAGCTCTCCCAACCCATACAAAGGATAGATGTAAGGGGACCCTCGTTGAAATCGAGCCAAGGATTCCGCATATAGCTATCAAGAGTCAAGATGAAAAATTTAAGTAGATTCAAAAGTTTTCATTTTGTTCCACTTCTTATATGAGAAAGATTAATGGCGGCTTTGAGATCAAACATTTTTGCAGGTCTAACAATAGTTTTGTAGCAAGATAGTCTAATGCACATTCTCAAATGTAGCATATGTACGATCAACATGTATAATTATCTACAAGATTCCTGAATCTAAGTATGCTTTAGTTTACCTTCATTCTCCTGACAGTATTAATTGCAAGTTGATCCAAATAGCTATCATCTGGATGAAGTGCCAAGGCATGCCCAATAAAATCAACTGTGTTATCTTCCAACCCGTATTTGCTACATCAAAGAAAAATGAAAGATATAAAACTTAATCTTTTGATGCATTAAAGTTTCTGAACATGTGTGAGGTTAATCATAAAATATGAAAGCTGCAATCGACACAATTATGCATATCAATTCTTCTGGTGGCATTGAAAAAAATTCTAATAGGCAAGTGCACAAGGTGCATACGAAATGACTTCTTTAGTGGTAACTTTGTTGAGATCCAGGCCTTCATGAGATTTAGGATCCTCCTCTTCATAATCTTGAACATAAATGAAAAGCTTTCTAGCACGTCGCTTTTCAAAGAGACCCATCAGGGTAGATTTCAATGCTTCTACATCGGTTGCCGGCACTTTATATATCTGGTGACATGAGAAAGTAAGTAAATTTCTTGAGGTGAAAATGTAAAATAATAATTTGTCATGAACATTAAAGGAAATCACACAAATAAAAAAGGCCAAACAAATATTTGAGTTAATATACCTTTCCTTTGTTGTAAACAAAGCTTCCATCAACTGCCTTAAAATTTAGATACTTAGTGACACTAGTATGGATAAGAACTCGGACGAGAGCACCATTGGCCATCATGAACTGTTGATCAGGATGGTTAAACATTCTTTTTGCAGATCGATGGGGAAAACATATCAATCACTTAGAAAACTACGCAAGTATTAGGGAATGTGAAAGAAGACCTTCGGAATCATGTCGACATTGTATTCCTTGCTTGTGCCCAAGCTTTCAGGAGGCTTGTCGTCGCCCTTGAAACGCTTCCAGAGCTTTTGCGTAGAAAATAAAGACACAAACATAAATTTCCATTTTAATGCTTAAGAAAGATGGAAGCGTTTTTAGTAAGAATATAAGAAGTCAAGCGTGTGCATTCTTGAACCTGATTGAGATTGAGAGAGGTGGATTCACCCCCGTAATAGTCGTTCCTATCCATGTGAAGCACCTGTTTGAGCACACAGAACCATGTCAGCTCTATGAGCACACAGAACCATGTCAGCTCTAAAGAGAAAGAATTCTTTTAACTTTTTCATCAACATCATGTGGAACAAGGATTCTGCTTAACGTGAGACCTTAAGGCCATCGACAGAAAGCAAGCCGCTGAGGATGCATTCCTTAAGGCCGGTGCCGAGGACAATGACATCGTATTCCTCATCCATGTGTGTGTATGAGTGAGTGAGTGAGAGAGAGAGAGAGAGAGAGAGAGAGAGGTGATATGTGGATTAAGGGATAGATGGAGGTGGTAGGAGAAAGCGACAATGGAGGCCTGTAAATGTGAGTAAAATAGAAGCAGGGCAAGTCATTGGACGGGAATGGCGTTGTGAAGCCGTTGGAATCGGTAAATAATTTTTGAAGGTTGCGAGGTCATCAACCTGAAAAAGATGATGACCATTAATTAATATTTTAATTGATTATTTTTCATTCATGCTTTCATGACATTCTAAAGTCAACATAAAAAAAATAAATTTAGGTAGCACGTCAGTTTCTCTCAAAATAATTGTAAAAATATGCTTCTCTTCTCTAATCGTGACTCAACAATGGCCAATGAGAAAATTGTGCTCCAGTTGTTTCTATAATCATTTGTCCTTGAGTTTTTATATATGTTTATGAAATAAAATTGAAGATGAAATCTAATTCAATGACTATTTCCTTTACCAAAGTAAATATTCCGGAGCAGATAAATGGTTTCGCCTCGAATTAGTGCACAACTGTTAAATCATTTTGATGACATCATATGATATGAACAAAAAGTAGTAATCATCAAATAATAAATCTGATTATGATTTGATGAATTAATTCGTAATTTATATTAACCACAAAATAAGGGTGTCATTCTACCTTTTCTTTAATGTGTGTAGCACAATGCAAAGTAAATCCACTTGAAAACAAAATTGGACTCATTATAATGACTCAAATTTTATGATATCTTTATTCTTTTAAATAAACCTCAAAGTTCTCTTTTTTTTTGTTTTTATGTATTGATATATCTTTGGCATTTTCCATTGCAATTTGTAACAATGAAAAAAAAAAAAGGAGTCGAGTGAGTTGAGTCGGGTAGACTTTTGGCAATATATATGGAGTGCATGCGTAAATGAGTTGTTTGTGCACAATTTGCAGTCTATACAACCAATCAAGTCACCAAACTGAAAAGAAAAAACACAAACCATGACGAATACCAGTAGACTTAAAAAAACTATAAACAAAGCATCGAAGGTGAAAGCAGAGTCGTCATCTTCGACTCCCAACCAATTCAAGAGGAAGAAGAAGAAGGGGGAAGAAAGATTTCATTCAATAAGCTGGAATCCTGATCTTGAGCTACTTGAAGTAGGAGCAGCAGAGAAGTTTCCACAGTACACCACCACCATGAGTTTCCTCCTGGGCAAGAAGAAAACACCTACAGGTGTTCCTCCTGTTAAGCGTCCTGTCCTGAATTATACTTATGTAGAAGTAGAAGAACTTTTCAGCAGAGGATTTTTCTATGTAACTTGCATGCTTATCTTCTAAGGCTTTTATCCCTTGTTATTACTGTGATCATGCTGGAGATTTTGCAAGTTGCTTGGGGGGTTCCTAAGCATAGTAGCAGAGTGAAGTAGTTGGCGTGACTTCGTGTGATGGTCTTGTTATTGAGCATATGAGGGTTTTAAATTTGCAGAGCTTCTGAAGGAGAACAAGAGAATGCTGGAGAAGTCCATCAGAGGCATCGAAAGAGAGAAGCAGGGGCTTCAAGTGCAGGAGAAGAAGCTTATTGTTGACATCAAGAAGACTGCCAAGCAAGGCCAGATGGTAATTCCAAACACAAAAAGATGTGTTATGCTTGGTGTTGTATTAATTTATTCCCTTAATTTGTACTCTGGGAATTTAAGAGAAAGTACTAATCTTGAGATGCTCAGAGAGATTTCTGCTGGTTATGGCTTCTTTCACTATGCTCCAGTTATAACAAGAATGCCTGTTCTTATGCTTCTTTAATATTTGATTTAAAAGTTTGAGCTTGATAGAACATAGTTTTGAACTTGTTATATAGAAAAAAAAAAGGAATTAGCTTAAGGAAAGCACACAAAATCATCACTGCATGACTTGTTGGGACATGGAAAAGGACAGGAAGAAGCATAAAGCATAAGAAACTGAAAATTTATACATGGAAAATGCACAGTAAAATAAGTGTAGGTTAAAGAGAAGAAAGAATGCCACATATCAAAGGGCATGACAACATGACATAGGTTACAGAGTCATTTACATGGTGCATAATGGTTCATCCGTGTATATCAGATCATTAACTTCCAAATCCGATTCTGTTTGCTACACTTCTGGCGACTGTTCTATAATATTAGGTTGTTGTTGCACCAATGCCGAGTCACTGAGATGTATCTGAACAACCATCTTATAGCCTCAATTTCTATTATCCAACATGTTTTAATCTTAGCCTCTCTCCAGATTCACTTCTATGTTTGATCTAGTTGTGCTTCATCAGACTCATAGTAAATAAACCACATTTGAAAGTTGTCTGAAGTAATATGTATTAAAGCTGATTCAGTTTGACACATTTTGGCCACAATGATTTTTTTTAAACAAGTTCTTAAAATGCCTTCTAAATCCTTGTGAAAGTTAATGCAATGAGTCACAAAAAAGTAGACATATTCTCTGTTTCGGTTTCTTGTAGTATCATTGAAGGCTATGTTTTATTCTTTCCACATTCAATCTCTTCTATTTCTTTCCATATTTTCCTCTTTAGTTGTGAATTATATTATATATGAAATAATGTTGCCTAATTTTCAAATTTAGTTAGCTTATAGCATCTTTGTCACCTTCAAGGTTTCATTTGACAGGCAGCTGTAAGAGTTATGGCAAAGGATCTTATTCGAATAAGGAATCAGATAACAAAGTTCTATGCACTCAAGTCACAGCTTCATGGTGTCATTCTAAGGATTCAGGTAACACTATTTTTTTTGTTCTAAAACCCTTATCTTAATTATGTTTCTTAGACATTATGAACACTGTGAACAGCAATTACCGAAAAAGAAAACATTATCAACATTGTGAGTTTGATCGAGTTGTTGCGCCCAAGTCACGAGCAAGTTAATGTTTTATATGGACTCTAGTAATTCACTTTTCATCAATTTGACTTGCAGAATTCAATGTTTTGCCTGGTGAAAAATTTACCTCTTGATATAGTCATAGGAAGGTAGTCATGGATTTGAATTATCATCAAGCTTATACACAAGATTGCTGAAGTTTCTTTTCTCATATTAGCTAAGAGAAAAAGAAAGAAAATAACACATCATACAACACCAAACTTGACACTACCTCAAGATGCATGAATGGCTTATCTCAAAGCAACTTCTCTTTACAGACACTAAGGTCAACACAAGCAATGGGTGATGCTATGAGAGATATCACCAAAGCCATGGGACAGATGAACAGGCAGATGAACCTACCAGCATTACAGAAGATATTGCGTGAGTTTGAGATCCAGAATGAGAAAATGGAAATGGTGAGTGAAGCTATGGGAGACGCCATAGATGATGCAATGGGAGCAGATGAGGAAGAAGAAGAGACAGAAGATCTCGTGAACCAGGTCCTGGATGAAATCGGTATCGATGTCAACATGGAGGTAACTCTGACGAATTATACTATATATTTGAATTCAAAAGCTGCGTAATTGACTAATGATTTTCGTCTAAAATCCATGCAGCTTGTCAAGGCACCATCATCTGCAGTGGTTGCACCTGGGACAGCAGGAAAAGTTGCCCACGCTGAAACAAGTGGTACTAATGATGGTGAAATAGATAATGATCTACAGGCAAGGCTAGACAAATTGAGGAAAATGTAGTCTTTTGGGCACAGAATGTTCCGAAGAGCCAATGTCTTGTACCATATACACTGCAGCAATTCAATAAAGAAAAAAAAAAGCTTGTATTCTTATCCCTGCTGTAGCACCATCAACCATCAATGCCATAAGGATACTAGTAGAGTTAAGAAGTTCGGTTGTGAGCTAGATCCGACTTGAGAAGGACATATCTGGTAGCCTTTTATACTTGGACCATCCATCAATGTTGTTTGTTTTGCTAAACAGTTAACAATTGATGATTCAATCTTTGAACTGTTACCTTTATTAATGACAATTACAGCCACATACAAGAGTGCGTCGTAATGGCTCACCCTCAACTTGAGTTTCGATTTTTACCAATGAGACGAATGTGCTCCTTTATTTTTAATTTTTTATTTCTTTGTATCAAGCCATGACCTCCATTGGTAACGGAAAAAAAAGTTTGTTATGATGATTTCATATTAACAGTGTACCATGGCATCAAATCAGTGTTAGTAATGAGAGACTGACCTCCAATTATCTTGTCCCAAGAAACTAAACTACTAGCCAGACAGGCAGATCAGTGTCTGGTAGGAGCCTGAGCCATTTGTGTAAGCCTTTGTAACTGCATTGCTTTTGTTATGAAAATTGACAAGAGAGAAAATCACACACACAGAAGACACACAAATTTACGAGGTTCACCCTTAATTGGGCTACGTCCTCGGGCGGCGGCTGGAGTTCTTTCTTTGATGTGGTAAAACAGTAGATGATGCACGATACAGAATAACTCAAACTCTAGGGAGTTTATATATGGACTCCCAATACAAAATAAGAAACATAAGCCAGCGAGACCCCTGTATGGGACGGGCGGCTTCGCCGCCCCAAGTATTCGACGGCTGTGATGTGCAGGGGGTCATATGGATTTTCACTGGGTTAAGATTCAAG
>LTAE01013021.1:0-13100 GCA_001647135.1 Pontederia paniculata
TTTTTCATATATTTTTAATTATTTTTTAATAATACTTAACATCAATTATATTTTAAAAAATAAAGAAACATATTTTTTTTCAATGTTTTATAATGATTTAAAGGATATAAAGTATAACTTTGTAATATACTTTAAATTTAAAAAATAAAGTAATATAAAATTCTTATTTAGAATAAATTGGTTTTAATTTAATAAAAATATATAAAAGTTCGGGTCATCGGGTTGAATCGAGTTGATCGGGTTCAAAATTTTGAAACTCGTACTCGACTCGTTGATAATCGGGTTATGATCGGATCGGTTCGGGTTCGACCCGATCAACGATCCGATCCGAGCCAATTGAAATTGGGTCGGATCGTCGGGTTCATCGAGTCAATCCGACCCGGTGAACACCCCTAATGTGGTTATTGGTTTAATACAACAAAAAAATACATGTTTAGTTAGATGATCAAATATATAATCTTAATTTTAATATGCACATTTTATTTAATTATAGCTATATAATTTATACTAAGATTCACATCAAAATAAAAGAGAAAAAAATCAATTAGATCCACCAACCGACTCGTCGAGTAATGAGGAACCTTAATTTTCAATGTAGTATTCTTATTGATAAAAAAATGGTCTAATTGTTGACAAAAAAAATTTAATCAAGTTTATAAATAGCACTGGAACTAAGATGATGAAAAAAAGCTAGGTCTAATATATAATTTGAACTTTGTTTACCAGCTCTCAAATTAACTTCATCAAGTACAAAATTAGTGCCAAATTTAATTTATTTTATTACAATGTTGTGGTTATTGGTTTAATGCAATAAAAAATACTTGTTTTTATCTTCTTACCTTTAGTTATAATCAAATACACAATCTTAATTATAAGAGGTATATGAGTGTGCAGTCCTGAGTGAGTGCTATTGTATTATGTTTTAATTTATGGAACTGCACAAATCCATTTTATTTCATTTTGGCTAGATATATACTAAGATTAACAACAAAATAAAAGAGAAAAATCAATTAGATCCACCAATCGACTCATCGAATAGTGAAGAACCTTAATTTTCAATGTAGTAGTTCTTATTGATAAAAAAAAGTGGTCTAATTGTTGTTAAAAAATTCTTAATCAAGTTTATAAATAGCACTAGAACTAAGATGATGATGGAAAAAAAACTTGGTCTAATATATAATTTGAACTTTTTTACCAGCTCTCAAATTAACTTCTGAAGATTAGATAAAGTATAAAATTAGTGCCAAATTTAATTGTTTTCAATCAGAAATAATAAATAAATAATTAATTATGTAAAGAAAAGAAATCTCAACACTTTTCCTCAAGGCGGATGGTTCACAGGAAATTGTTGTCGCCCTCCTCATCCTCGTCGTCCTCCACATCCAATGCATTGTTGGCCAGATGTAGCTACTCGTATTGTCGTAGCAACTCTTTGTCGATCTCAACCTTTAGATTTTTTTTTATTGTTGTTGTTGTTATATTAGCATCGCGGGTGGCCTGACAACACCTGATTGATCATAATTAGGAACTCGTCGCGGTCTTCCTCCATCTTCAATGGTTGTTGCAAAGGGCGGACTCACGTATATCCGAGCCCCCAACTTCTCGATATATAAAGAATATATATACGTATATATTAGTAGTTGTAGTAAATAAACAAAATAAATATTAATAAATTATTATAAATATCTAACTTGTGTAGTAAATAAGTAATTTTTGCTAGTATCTAAAGGTCTCGAGTTCAAATCTTGACTTCTCGTATTTTTTTATAATTTTTTGTTATATATTTTGGCCCCCTAACTTTTCTTTTTAGGTCCGCCCCTGATTGATTGTAGTGTGAAGTCTACTATCATCGTCATAGATTTTTTGGAGAATAATGCCTCTAACAACGATGGCAAGGCAGTGAGGTGTATCGCCCTTTAAAGACCATCGCACCACATGACAAGACGCTACAAATCATATATAAATTTAACTTAAAAGTTGATCATATGACTAATCAATTAAATACGAAATAAACAAAGTTTTAAAACTCTATAGTTCTTTTCAATAAAAACAAATGTGAAAATCTTTCATAACTTAAAATCTCCCGTAAAAATAATAAACTGCAGTTGATCCTGTTGAGGGAAGAGACGGTGACGACGACGGAGGTTCGGTAGTTGCGAGCTAGAACTGGTTGACCGATGATGTTGATGAGGACGAACTGGGGGCTCTGCTGCAGGAAGGCAATCCGAACTATCAAGGTGCTGACGAAGGCGAAGGAAACGACGATGTTAATGGTTATGGTGAACTTTACGGCCACTCTTACGTTGATCCTAGTGGGGATGCTGCAGTCGGAGTCATTGTCCGATGAGGAGAACGACCGTTCGTTTCCGTGGTTGCCGCAGTCCACCTGCACCATGTCGACGAGTGCAAAGGTCGCGTTGATATATATATATATATGTGTGTGTGTATGTAGAATCTGAGGAGGAGAAGCTGGTGGAAGGGTTTGAGGAAGAAGAGACCATGACTACAACATATGTAATACATACACACGTAAACTGCAGAGTTGTGTCGTTTATATTATCAAAAGTGGGTACCACGCAAATGAGTGGATTATTGTAGTTATAAAGTTAATTTAATATATATATTGTAGTTAATTATTTTTTAAACATAAATAAAATTTTATTTTAGATTTATATTAATAAATTAACATAAAATTAAAATTTTAATATTTAAATTTAAATGTTAAAAATTAAATATTGATGTTGAAATATAATTAAAAGATAAATAAATTAAATAAATTAAATAAAATAAAGCATGAGCTTAAGGGAGAAAATAAAAAAAGAAAAATAAGTTTTAAGATTGAAAAGTAAAGTTAAATAATAAATTAAAAAATAATATAATAAATATTTTGTCAACCTTAAACTTAAAGGTAAACAAGTATTAGAATAAAAAAGATAATTAGTTNTTTAAGATTGAAAAGTAAAGTTAAATAATAAATTAAAAAATAATATAATAAATATTTTGTCAACCTTAAACTTAAAGGTAAACAAGTATTAGAATAAAAAAGATAATTAGTTTATATATAATATAATAAAGGGTTTAATGGGGGTGTAAATCACAACTTGACTTATACATGTAAGTCACGTGGTGATCCGACGATCCATATTAAAAGGATAAAGATTTGTTTCTCTGATGATGATTAAAAAAATAATAAAGATTTATTTTCTTAAATAGTAAAAAGACTACTAACTACCTATACAAATAAGATTTAATATGAATCGTCGGATCACATGACTTACATGTATAAGTCAAGTTGTGATTTACACCCCCATTAAACCCTATAATAAAATATTATGGTAAGCTCTTTGTCTAAAAATATATTATGTTAAATTTAAATAAAAATAATTTAATAATAAAATAAAGAAAATTAATAATATATTAAACTTAAATAAAAATCATTAGAATTTATTAATCCAAATTAAATGTTCTTAAGCTATAAAAGATAAAATTAAATTAAATGTCAAAAGAAATTTAGGAGAAAACTAAATTTAATGCATCAGAAAAAAGAAAAAAAATATGAAAGGAGAAAGAAAACATCACATCAAATTTTGTCAAGCAAAAAAAAATCTACAAAGCAGGTTCGTTTATCAGAATCCATCGGAATCAAGCCAGAACCCAGATCTGATTTCGGTTGCCAAACGCAACCACCAAGTTCTCAACATTGGAGCAGCCCTAACAAATTACAAGACCTGATAGTCAAAAGAAGATGATCGGATTCGGATCTAGTCGACCTGACATACCAGAAGCCAACGCTTTGTTATTTGAACTTTTTTTGTTAGCTTTAAAATATATAAAGTGTGCAAAAGGAATATTAAATTCCAAATCTAATGCATTCTTGTCAAATTATTCCAAATAGTATGTCCCTCAGATTAAGCATATTAAAAATGGATAAACCAAACAAACTAACAACAGGACATGTCCACAGCATGTACACGATTTCAACAAAACCCGCAAATGTAATGAATAAAATTACTTCTAGGAAGGAACAAGCTTATCTCGATCAACTTCCCCGAGCTCTTGTGCTTTTCTTGTTTCAAGCAAGCAAGCGAGCGAGCTCAAAGTAAGCAAATGAGATATTTCGCATTAGCCATCTCCCACAACTCTTTCTATTGCGTCCTCATAATTTCTGTCATTTGTCTGCCCCTAGACGGCTAGTATGAATCGACAATTTATATCTACTTCAATCTGCCTTGGGTTAATCCTCATGTATTAGAAAACTATTCTTCACAGCAGCAAAGAAAACTTGTTAGTTGTCAATGATATCAGCGTTTCAACTAACTTCATCTTGATGATTGATCCGTAATCGGGTTTCCAATCGTCTGACTGGGACCAGCATTCACGCCAACGCCAGTTTCTGATGGAGGTGCTGTTCCCCATTTCCTTTCCGATTCTGATGGCTCCAATACATGTATAGTACCATCAGCCAGTCCTAGAGCAAACTGATTGGGATCCGAAGGGTGAGCAGCAATGACAAGTGGATATGCTGTTGAACTGGTACAAAAAAAATCATGGCTTTCAATTATTTATGTTAAAAAGCGTGAAAATAAATAATTAAGCAACATATTTACCTTGGTTCGGCACTCAAGTATGCCATTGGATTAATGCGACACCTTAACTTAAGAGCTCCAGTAAATATGTTGACAGATCCATTATGCATGCATGTATATATCATCTGCCCATCGCAGGAATAAGTTGCATGTGTAATTAATCCATCCTGGGCGATCCACTGTTGAGAGTACATAGAAAAGGAAAAGGTTACTGACATTAAACTCTTGAAATTTTATGACGTCCAGAAATGATATAGAAGTAAAACATTTGCTCCATTCATGACAAGAGAGGAATGCAACAGTAGCCAGACATTGAGATAGGCAAAACCCACCGAACAATATGTCGGACGAGCTTCTGCCTAATCAACTGTCAAACTTGCATGGATATTCAGATAGAAGTCAAGTAATAACCTGTCGGACGCATTCAAGTTTCGCAGCATCATATATAGCTAGTTGAGTTTCATGGACCACCAGCAAATGGGTCTGATCATTGTGAAATTGAACCTTTGTCTCGGCGAGAGGGCCTGGAACTCTTCCAGGAGGCATTTGCAGGAAGGTACTGACTTTCAAGTCCCACCCATCCAATGCCCATGCACACAACTGTATCAAATTATAAAAATTATCACAATTTTCAATAAATGCAAGCTGCGCGAGACAGAAGACGCTGCAATAAAAAAGAAAACTACAGCTAAAAAAGAAATTGCAGCAATAACAAGCAGGCCTGAAACATCAGGAATGATGAAAAATCACCAACAGGAAAAAAAGAATTAGTGATTGCGTAATTGGTGACTTTCTGTTTTAAAAATGTTCAGATCTACAAATACCACATAAGCCATTGAACAGTGTGGAAGACAAACTGCAATGCAGGATTCTCACACAAGATTTCCTACAGTTGGGAAAGAGAAAAAGGAATATCTAACTTACATGGGCATCTGCTCCAGATGAGACAAGGATGTTTAGCACACTAGAAAAGGCAAGGCCAGTTATCTTCTTCTGGTGCTTTTTCAGTATGTTTTTAACCTATCGAATTTGATGCACAATGAATTTTGTTAAAATGAAGGAACAATAAATAACAAAAATCTTTCTTCAACTACAAGGCCAACCTCATCAATGCGAACATTGTAGATTTGGATTGTCGAGTCGTCCATGCCTATGGCAATGATGTTATTGTCCTGGGGATGAAAAGCAAGAAAAGTCGCTGTTGGAGGAGGGGCCATAAAAGTTGTCATCGTCTGCAATAAGAAAATGTAATAGCTATAATCACCAAAGAATATTGCAAAATCAACGTTAGGTTTATTGATAAGTATACACTGTCACCTTAAATGTCATCATATTAAAAAGTGAGATCTTTCCGCCTGATGCTGACATAACATATGAGTCATTTTTCGACAGAGCAAAACAGTGAACAGCTTCTTCGGCATTCCTATCACCAATCTCATTAGTCATCAATGTGCTGTTTGGAGGTTGCCACAGCTGTGGAGTCACACTTGTGGTTGCCTGGTAAAAGTCGCACGTTAAGTTCCATGTTGTTCATACAAAAGATAGTCAACAAAAAAAAAACTTATATGGCAGGAGAAATCAACAAATACCTTCCCTGATGAATTTCGATCATTCTTAGGCCATTTCCACAACTTGTGGACTGCATTGGAAGCTAATGCTAATATGGCATGACCAGAATTGGTGTATATTAACCTTAGAACCTAAACCACAAAAGTAGGTTATGTCACAAATATGAAATTAAGATATACATTCACATTGTCGAACTTTCCTATGAAGCTTGTAAATATGTATGGCATGAACACAGAAGAAAATTAAAGCCATTAGGCAACTGCTCGAGCCAAATTCATGTTAAGCTTTTTGTGAACCTCTAATATTCTTATAATGTGGACCATTAGAAGTAAAGATTCTTTTTTTTTTAGGAGAATTCAATCACTCTCTAACACTGAATTGAAAAAAAAGACCGGTGTGGTCCTAGAACATCACTTACAAATGTTGGGTCATATGAGAAAGGAATAAGGAGATCTCTAATCAGTTCTTTAGTTTAGAAGATGGTATAACAATTCATTTATAATCCCAGGTCTGACCAGAAACTAGTTTCAACCTTCTTGACTAGGGACCAGTTTTCTCTTCTTTTGGAAAGGAATTTTCCTACTATGTCGATGTACATGCAGCAATATGCTACTTAATAGCACAACAGCGAAGTATCGTCACAAATGAAATGAATTTGTTGGATCTGATCAAAATCAAGGCATACTTCTTCGTAATCCAATTCAACAAAACAATCATCTAGATAGATCACTTCAAAAAACAACTGAAGCGAAAGGAAATTAGTATCACAAGGAACAATAAGCAAAAAATAATACTTGAGCACTTTTGAGGAAAGGAATTGATGGCTAGAGAGATTAGCTAGCAATTCAAGTGTATTCAACTGTGGCATGTTTTCTTCTTTTATCCATTCTATTTCAGGAAAAAAGATAAGTTTAATGCAAAGAAGATGTATTTCGGCACTTTAACCCCTGTTATCTTTGTTGTGATTCAACTTTGGAATGAGTAAGAATTTCAGTTCTTTTTAGGTTTAGGCTGACTCAATTACTTAAGGTTTCATTACATGTTAGGTAAGAACTGATTTTTCTTCAGCAAAGATTTTAGAAGTTAAAATCATTTCAAGTATTATCATGCAAATAAGAGAGTGAAATCTGCTGCTAACTTGAAATAGTAACATGTCATGATCAAAGAAACCTGACAGACAAAATAAATCATACCAAACAAGGCACAAATATAAAATAAGAATTGGTTACAAACTTGACATTCAAAAGTGCTTAAAATGATAAAAAAAAAATCCATACCTTTGCCACCGCAAGATTATCAGGGAGCTGTAAAGAAGAACATTGACCATGTTCTGCAATTTCAGTCAGTTTCCAGATCTTAGATTTGTCAAATGTCTCCTCATTTATCCTTGGTTTAACATCTCCAATGTTTCGAGTATCACCATTCTGCCGACAATTAAAAACACAAAGTCAGTCCACAAGAAATTACGACTCTTCATTATGTTTATGTTATTTCAACTCTTTACTTCCATCCAAAGGATCCACAAGGGTAAGAATGGATGAATACTTGCTGGTTATTTTAACACTTATAATCAGATCTAACAAAACAATGAAATATTCAAGAAAAACTAGATTTTAGGTGACAAACATCCAAAACATGATGGATTCTGTGACATAATACTTGTAAACTACAAACTATTACCAATCCCACGATGGCAGCAACTGGAGCACTGCGATCAATGACTGTGGTGCTGGTTCCAGCAACTGGGTTGACAGGTCCCAATGTGCTAATAGTTGTTGCCTGCATGATTAATCAGAATGTAGGATCATGTCCAGCATACAATAATCTAAATGGGAAGAGCAAACTTAAGTCACCATGAGTTGACATAAGAATATACCTTTGTCATTGAATCAGAAGCTGTTCTGTTCGCCATATAAGACCGGTTGTCAAGGGAAAGCAGAAGCTGGCCATCAGCATTCGCCAATATCTTGAAGCAATTGTTATTGGTTGAGACAGCAAGCAGTGATCCATTCTTGTTAAATCGTATACGAGGTAATTGCTGGAACATTAAATTATTTTATTCAGAAAAGACACAGGAAACATCTGAGGTTTGCAGAAAAACACAAATGAATAGGGGGCAGTAGAGAAGGTACCGCTAAACCACCATCAGCATCAATGGATGTCAGTAAACTAGGATTGTCCATGTCCCAGAACTTGACCATACAATCATCTCCAGCCGCTAAGAATCTGCTTTTGGTGGTATCAAATTGTACTATACCAACACCAACCCCAATTGTTTGCTTCTTTAGACCATCATAGTTCCTCTTTGCAGATCCTTCAGCTTCATTCCATTCAACAAGGTATGAAGTTCCATCCTTACCCGTCCCACATGAGAATAGCCTGAATATTTTCATATTATTAAATAACAATGACTGAGTTTTTATTAGAATTCATGAAAGTTCTATAATTGATGGTGCAAACAACCAAAGCCAACAGGTCTTGCTGAAGCTTAGTTGAGTTAAGCTTAATCCTAATACACATACCTCATTCCGTCAGCACTATAAGCCATTGTTGTACACCAGTTACCAGGTGCTATATAATCAACTTTTGAGCCACTATTGTCATACAACCATGCTTTAATCTTTCCATCAATAGATGTTGAAAAGATGAACTACAACAAAAAGAACGTGACTAATTATAAGCTGCAATTGCAAAGAAGTCAATTGCAATCGACAAAAGCTCTTTCAGAAGCTTCAAAAGTAACTTGAGCATTCCAAAGTAATCAAAACAAACAATGTATGAGAAATTTGTCTCAAAAAACAATGTTAGAAATTGAGAATGCTACTTCAAGTTCTCTACAACATAGTAGTCTCATTGTCATACCTGAATATTCTCCTTAGCATGAGGACATACAGAATAAACAGGTGCCTCATGACCTTCAAAAGTATACTTGAGGGCCCCAGTGGTGGCATCCCATACCTGAAGATTAATAAAATATAAAATATTAAAAAAAGGCAATAATGATATAATTGAAATCCGTTTCCAAAAAATGATATACTTGAAAAAGAAGTATGCAAAAATCGTGAAACCTTAATTGTTTTGTCATCTCCACATGTTACAACACACTTTTTGTTTTCATGAGGCTGAGAGAATGCAACATCATTAACTCCACCAACATGGGCTTCAATCTAGCAAATCAAGAAATTTTTTAAACATAAAACAAAACTCAGTTATGCTAATAAATGCATATTCATAGAATTGATCACAACGAAAAGAACATTTTGGTAAACCCTAAATGTATTTCAGTCCGTGCAGAGAGATTTATCAACAATAGAAAAGTACCTCTAGATGATTTACGAGGTCACCATGACCATTATATTTATACAAGTGCACTAGGTACTTGGAATAGGCAATACCTGCAAGGATGGAAAGAATGTTTCAGAACGCATATCTAACTATCTTACCAAGACATGTTCATGGAGATAATATAAATGAACAACAAAACCAGTTTACCGTAACACCAACTAAAATATGTATGAACAACAAAAACAGTTTTCATCAGCATACCTAGTTGGTTCCCATCAGAATTCCATGTGACACGGTTAACACATATGCCAGTTTCCTTGGACAGAATTGCCTGTTCATTATATAATCAATATAAAAAGGTCATTCCATTACATCATAAAGATAGACTCTAAACTTAGTGTGAAGGTTAATTTGAAAACCTGAAGAGAAGCAGAACGTGATTGGATATCCCAAATTTTGAAACTTCTATGAGCAATTCTCTCTTTAGCGGCAACCTCCCACACTGAGACATCACCAGAATTTGTTCCAACTGGAAAGGCAATTGACAGTTAATTATGGATATAAGGAAAACTTTTAGAAGACATCCACTCAAAATAATGCAAAAGTTTGTAAAATGTAACCTAGAAGAACAGTTTGCTGAGAAGGGTGAAAGTGCATGCTGGTGACACAAGAGCCCTGATTTAAATTCATAGCAACATTTCTTGGCAACTCGTCCAAGGAATGTTGGCTCCGGGACATATTTGTGTAACCAAGAGGCAAATGAGAGGCAGAGACACCAATCTGCAGTTTGACCACAAGAGAGGATCATGACGGTTTTCCAATACACTCACAGAGGATAAAAAAATTACAGCTATGACATCTTTATTAACTTGACACTCCAAAAGAAATGAAAAACATTTTTTGTTCCTGGAAAATGTATATCACAGCCAAAAATATACAATATACAATGGAATAAGAGCAAAAGATAAATAAAATACTTCTTGAGACACGCCCATAGGGCGTGGCCTCTTCAGCACATGCTCCGAATCTGCTGAATGATAGTCAAATGCAGCACTAGCGCTAGGGGGTGTCACAGGACGTTTTAAGATAGCAGCTGCATGGATTGAAAAGTATATAGTTAGTCCTTCAGTTGTAATCTTAATCAACATAAGTGCGTAATATGAAACAAAAGTAAAATATGTGTTTGCAAAACTTGAGATAGAAATGCAATGAGGGGTACCTGCATTCGGAGGGGTTGCTAGACCCCCAAGAGGCCCTCCAGAGACTGCAGGGTGAAGTGGCATTGGAGTAGCATTAGCCATCCAACCAGCAAGGGGAGTAGCAATAGGTGCTCCAGCAGGCTGAAATGGCTGAATAACAACAAAAGCACATTAGACATCTCATATATAAGTCGGTCAGTCGAATTTGGTAATATTGCAGTAAACCTTACCCCATGAGGACCTAATGGTGGGAAACCACCTGGTTTCTGCATAACATTCATCACTGCTTGAGCAGGAGATGGTGCACTGGCACCATTAGGTAGTGAACATGAATGGTCATGGAAAAGGGTTTTAATATCTGGATTAGGCCTTGGATTCTTGCAAAGTTGATGCTGCCAATTCAAACTGCCCAACAGAGACAAAAACGGGTGCCGACAAAGTGTCAAAAGCAAAAACACAAAAGGGGTAAGAAAAGACAACATAAAAGCAAGCATTTCTAGCAACAAAGCAAACCTTTGATTAATAAGGGTGCGGAGTCTCGAGGCCCTGAGGCTGGGAAACTGCAACTTATCACGGAAAAGAGGATTTGCCTCAATTAACTTCTTGAGCTCCGAAAACATCACCCCCCTTGCTGATTTTGTATCCCCATACTTAGATAGCTGCTCGTTCTCCCTTTAATCGATCAAGGTTCAATTTTTCAGGTATAAATTACCACCAATTCACTACTACCTTACTCTAAGGTAAGAAGTTATACCTGAAATTTTCCAAGGTAAGAAGTTGAGTAATCTCCTTGTAAAGGTCCTCATTGAACGAGGAAAACACCTTAAGATCCTTGACCAGAATCTCCAACGCCTTCGACTTGTCATTCCTACTAACACAAACCACACATCAAACTCCGAAATCAACCAACCAACCAGAGACGATCGAACACAAAAACAAGACATACTTATCGAGCGCCTCGAGGTACTTCTGCTTGCGGATCTCGAAGAAGATCTTCATGGAGTACCGGTTGTCGTCGAGCTTGGTGAATCCCGACAAGTACTTCTCCACCTCGTCCCACTCCCCGGCCAACACCGCCTCCTCGAAGTGCCGCATGTTGAAGTAAAACCCCGATTCCTGCTCCAACCTTCAACACCCCGAAGAAAACACCCCAAAATCAAATCGAACACGCCAACAAACAAACCAAACAGACCAAAAAAAAAAAACGGAAAGAAAAAGGACACGAGATGCTCGATCGAAGAACTCACTTGTGGACGGCCTCCTTAAACTTCTCCTCGTCGAGGAACTGGAGGATGAGGAAGACGAGCTCGCGGCTGAGCGACGACATGGCGGCCGGTCGACGGGACGAGGGCGAGTGCGAGGGCGAGGGAGAGGGGGGGGGGNGGGGGGGGGGGGGGGGGGGAAGAGCCGATCGGATCCCGGAGCTGCCGGAGGCGGCGGCCGATCTGGGAGGAGAGCCGCCGTCGACGGCGGTGGGGCGGGATCGGGACGCGAGGGTTTCGTTCTCCGGCGTCCTTTCGAGAGGTAGCGAACAAAAAACGAGGACGAAAGGGATGGAAAAGAACAAGAAAAGGGCGAAAGGAGTTAGTGGGAGAGGGGATTAAGGGGAAGAAGAGGTGGCGACGGCGTGGGGACCGCTGCCACTGCGCTCACACACACACATATTTATAATGTAATAAATAAATATATATTTACCTATTATTATTTAAATAATACCTATCCATCGCCCACTTGCCCTTTGATACGTTGCCCGACATCTGCGTATCTTCTTATCAACGATAAGCGAATTGGCTTATCGACCTCCCTCTTGGGGTTGCCGCATTTGTCGTGCGGATGAAGCTTCTGGGTACTCGGGAACATTGACCCCGACGTGAGTGGACCCCGAAATCGAACCGCGCTAATGCGCTGTGAGTGAGGTGTGTGGGGCCCGCGCGATGCGATTAGCGGGTGCTTTAGCGGGTGGAATTGGAAGCTTGAGGATGAGAAAAGCCGGACTTTTCGGGAGTAATTTGGAATTAAAAAACATTTGGGATTTGCCTTCCTTTATTTTGTAATGCCGTGTTCAATTTTTTTTTATTTATTGAATTAAAATATTTTCAGGAAAAAAATATATCTCTAAAAGCAAGATTTGAAATCTTATTCATCATTAAAGTTGTCATGAATGAGTAATTGTTGGCGTTACTTGTCTTTTATTTGAAATTAAAATGTTGCATAATTATTATGGTTTGATATCCTTCCTATTTTTGTTTTCTAGTTTTGGTAAATTTATGAAATGTACTGTAAATATCTGTTAGAAGAATCTTCAATGAATTCAATAACACCAAAATATTTCTTTCCCAAGAAATTGTATTTTGTGTGGACTCACCAAATATTTATTTCCCAGATTTTTCAAACTTTCGTTTAAATTTCAAAGAATTTGTTGCAACTTTTTGTAGAAATATTTCAGTAATTATAAAAAAAG